>PVKA01004392.1:0-99519 GCA_004027165.1 Ctenomys sociabilis
GTGGTATTTCTATATAATGGAGTATTATTCAGCTATTAAGAATGATAAGTTTGAAGCATTTATACTGAAGTGGATGCCACTTGAACATATACTCATAAGTGAAATAAACCAGACACACATGTGTAAATATCGTATAGTCTCCCTAGTATAACAAGCGAAAAGCAGAAATACAAAAGGAAACGTACAACAAGTAAAATCAGAGTCAGATAAGGCAAAGTGAATGGCATATGCTGCAGGATACTAATCAGCTTTTCTTCTGGATGGTTAACAACCTAAGACCACAAGTCAGAGTTGGAGAAATAGAAGAGCCACAAGGCCAGCCAACATTTTGGCCCTAGCCTTTCATAGTTTACTTTCTTACCCCTGCCTTTGAATAGACCCAAGGGAAAGACAAATCACCCTGAGCAGTTGGCTTTGTTATGCTAAAGATTTGGGTGCAGGGTTGTCAGTAGACGCAACTGGAGCGTCGGGCTAAGTGAGTCTCCTTTTTTTTCTTATAGTGACAATCAAGTTTGACCTTGGATCTCTTAGCACATCTCTTTCACAGGTATGAGTATGTGGATTTCTTTAGTGATGTTTATCACCAGCTTTTATTTTGATATAAATAATGTTATAATTGCATTATAGCTCCATTAAAAGAAAGACTCTAAGGTCCTCATCTAGGTAATGCTAGTAAACATCAAATGTCCCTTGGGGATTCATTTATTGCCATTTTTCATAATGGCAATTATTTCCAAATTATCACTGCCTTTGTTTTTTCTTTGATAACTGAAAATTATATTTATTGTTTTACTAAAATCAGGACTGAGGAGGTCTAATATTCATTTTTCTGTCAGTAAGATGCAGTACCTGACTCATAGCTTGAGGGGGAAGTTCTGTGTCTTAAAGTTTTGGCAGGTTCAGTCCATTGGTGGCTCCCTCCAAGGAGGAAATGGCGTGGTCAAAGTGTGGAGGAAGCCAGTCAGGAAGCGAGTGTGAAAGCAAGAGTCAGGGATACCAGACTGGGTCACGACCTCCGGGGCTATCGGTCGGATCAGTGTCAGCTGTACCTTTCTACTTGGCAAAGACAATGTTCCATAGTAGAAAGTGTATGCAATTATTTTTTTTTATCAGTGCAAGCTAGAACACGCTTGCAAAGCTCCTGGGAAAACCTTCATTCTATGAGGTTTTCAGGGTGAGGAGAGCTGTCCTCACCACTATTTTGCATGGGAGGAGAAAGTGGGGACTGGCCTCAGTGATCCTCAGGCCCTTTAGTCTGAGGACGTAGCAGCGTGTTGGATGCTTTTTCTGGAGGCCTAGAGTTGGGCAGCCATTTGGGTATAGTTTCATGGCAGGCTGCAGAGGAGAGAGCCGTTCAGCTACCAGTTCATTTTCCAGACTTGCTTGTGAGCAAATGGCGATTCATCTTTGCACCTGTCCCTGTAAGTCTCACTAGCAAAGACCTCTAACATAGTCAATATTTCTAATTATGTACCAGAAACATTTCCTCATTTACTTAGGATACTTGGGAATTTTAATTTCATTACATTTAGGAAGTCTGCCTCTACTTCTTTTGGGGCATTTTTTTTCCTTGATTAAATAGAGATGTCTGATTAAATTTTGATTTTGCTTTTGGAGTCAAGAGAAAGAAAAGGAAGCTCTTTTTTTGAAATGAGCTTTGCATTTGACAGTGGGAATTAGAGAATCAAGATTCTATTTGTTCTGCCAGAATTTGTTAAATAGGAAGCAGCTATGCTATTGAAGTAAAGAAGGGTTTACAGGCAACATCCAAGGCTGGCATCAGGCTGAAATCTGACCCTGGTAGATGCTAAACGCAGGTCAGGGTGTGCAGTGGAAGAAATCTCAATGTCAGCTCTTCTGGGAGTGACGCAGCACTGATGTGGAAGATTCTGGAGTCCTATGGTTGGGAAGGATGGATTTGTGCTTCGCAACATGACTGCTGGCTATAAGGGGCCACAGAATTGCAAAGTGTAGTCTGAAAGTGGGAAGGATGTCTTGCTGAGTAGCAGAAGTGGTCCTTACACATTGATTTTGTGGAGCAAAACCTCATAAACGCTTGGTATGTCCCATGCTGCCATAGACTAAATAAGCTTGTGATCTGGGAAAAAGTCATTAAAGGATAAAAATAAAATGAGGGCTTGAAAGGAGGAGGAAATCAGTCCATTGTGAGTTCTTCTGATATTTTTTCTTTCTTAAGTTACTTCTCATGATAAAAGAGACAGACTACAGAATTTTTTTTTTAACTTGGCAAAACACCATTTTGAAGTATAAATTATGAGAAACAGAAATTAATTTTTGACATGCAAAATCAAATATTAACAATATTTTCTGTAAACATCTCCATGTTGTATTTGGATGTGATCACTGAGTTTTTAAGTGCCAAGGTGGTTAAAATGAAAGAGATCATTCTGGAGTTTGAGTAAAATAAATATAATGTCAAAAATCCAAATCAGATTTTTAAAGAAACAGTACTGGCTTCTGACTTTAAGCTGATGTCTGACAAAAATTGGGCCAGATTAAGTTTATTTTTATGTGTTTGGTACAGGGTCTACAGGGTCCATAGGATCTCACAACACAGACAGAACTTGTAGTGATTCTCCTGTTTTCCACCTCCCAAACACTGGAATTATAGGCATGCGTCACCATGCCCAGTTTCAATCTCAGTCTCAGTGTGCCCTGGGGGGGGGGGCTGGGACAATAAACTGGGGATTGAACCCTGGCCACTGCACCCTGCCTAAGCAGGTGTGTTAGTCCGCTGAGCTAACTGGCCAGCCCCAGATTAAGGTTACTTTTTAAGCAGTGTTCAGAAATGTATGAACTTGACATACTGCTGCTTAGCACAGAAGGCTGCTGAGCAGGACACTCCTTCCAGGAACTCCCACAGAATCATTTGAATAGTCTGTGCGTCACATCCTTTTATCCTTTATTTTTGCGTTGGTCTTGTGGTCACCTGCATGAGATCTGAGTGGAATCTGTATCATTTATTCTTGATAATGACTAGCTGATGCCCCGCCTTCCAGCATTGACACTAGACAAATATTTTTTGAATGAATGAACATAAAGAGAGGTGACATAATTAATCAACTGAGTAGAATCACATCAACAACCAGATGGGGCCCTGACTGGAAATACTTCTCTTGTCCTCCTGCTTTTGAAATGATATTCAGTGCACCCCTAGATGCAGATGTTCTTACGTGGGGTTGCTGAGTCCAATTGGTGTATTAATTCCATTTTAATTTTGTAAAACATGTCCAAGATATGCTAAGTCTTAGCTCGTAACTGGAAGTGGTTCTCCTAATATTTTACGACAAAGCACATCAGGTTCATAGCTCAGTTGAGGGACAGAGCCTCATACGCTTTCCAGGTGACTTGGCCAGAGCGCTGTCACATGTGGCGTGGCATGGAGGACATTGATCTGGTACTGACACCAGGCATCTCAGAAACAGGGGAACTCTTCTTTCAAAATAGTCACTTTAGGGTTTTGTTGGCTGGATATGTTTGATCTTGTGATTTCAAGGTATATACATGCAAGTTTACTCTGTAAACAAAAAGGTAAGCTAAAATAATTTTTCCTCTTAAGTGTTCTTCAGCTTTTAGTATTTTCTTTCTATCACTCCAAGCCAGTGACAGTGGATCTCCAGAAGACAGAGCGCAAATTCTCCCCCAAGTCCATTGACTTTTACCTTCCCTGTACATTAGCTCTTTGAAGGGATGAAGCCTCACCAGCAGGAAGGCTGCAGATCACCGTTTGGCTCGTCATGCTGAGCTATGCCTCACCAGACCTGCCCACGCTGCTTCTGAAATGACAATCTACGGAGTCCAAGGAGAGCTAACGTATAGTGAGTGGTTACGTGTCGGACCCTGACACACGGCCCTTTCTGGCTTCTCTTGTGCATTCACCAGTATCCTATTTATCCCAGCTTTACAGCTGGAAGAAAGAAGTAGGACTTGGCTTCTGTGATCTGGCCACAGAGCCCATGTATTCTGACTGCCGATGTAGACAAGAGATGGAGGGAGAAAGAAAAATGAACTAAGAAACATCATACACACGTCCCAACTCCTCGGGAAGGGTGCTGTTGTTGTGTACTTCACGTGCTGAGAAGAGCAAACATTAAAATAAAGGAAGCTTGGAATTTCTGCATGCAGACCAGGCCTTCATTTCATACCACATGCAAAAGTCAACATAAATGGTTTAAAGACTTAAATGTAACATGGGAAACTGTGAAATTACTAGAAGAAAGTGTAGGGGAAGGCTCTGCGGCACTCAGGCAGTGACAATTGTAAATATGCTTACAAAAGCACAAACAACAGAAACAAAACTAGACAAATAGGGTCACATCAAACTAAAACTCATCAGCAAAGCAAAGGAAATGATGAATAGAACGAAAAGACGGGAGTAGACATTTGCTAGGTGTACATTGGAAAGCGGTTTAGTTTCCAAAACGCCAGAGGGACGGCTCAAGAGCCAACAGCAGATGGCGCAATTAAAGAGAGACAAAAGATCTGAGCAGCTACTTCTGCACACACACAAATGGCCAATTGGCATGTAGATGCGAATGAAGAGCCACCGTGTTCTGCTGCAGCTCATACCTGTCAGGGTGGTCTCTATCCAAAATATGACCCTGCGGGAGGATGTGGACCAAAGGGAGCCCTGGACAGAGTTGCTGGGCATGCGCTTGTTAGCACTGGAGGACAGAACGTGGACGGAAGTGCACCTACCTCTACATCCGTGCTCACTCTTGCATTACTCACAGGAGCCAAGCTACGGAGTTAACCTTGCTGCCTCACCAGCGAACGAACAGAGGGAGAAAATGGGGCTGGACGTGTTGGTCCCAGTGTGTAATCTGCGCACTCTGAAAGGCTCAGGCAGGAGATGGCGCATTGGGGCCCTGCCTGGCCAATTCAGGCACTTAAGACCTGTCCAAAAATTAAAAATCCTAAAGGGCTGGTGATGTAGCTCAGTTGAAGGCCCTGGACTCAACCCAGAGTGATGCACAAAAGGGTGTGTGTGTGTATAGTACTATTGTGGTTTGTGTCTAATTGTCCCCCCCAAAGACTCATGTAAGTTATGGGGCAGATGATGCTGGAGGAGCAATGAGTGGCTTGAAGGGCGGGGCCAGAGGGCCGGGGTGGAGCTTGAGGGGCGGGGACTAAGAGAGGCACCAACCATGCAACTCCCCCCCACCGCTCAGCTGGTGAGTCCCTGGAGAGGTGGAGAGGGTCATCCTGAACACTGCAATGCCCCAGCCTCTCCTCCAGGGTCTTCAAACCTCCAGTAACTGTGAACTAAATAAACCTTTCCTTCCCTCATTTTGAGTGTTGGGTATTTGTCCCAGCCACGAGAGAAGAGTAACTAATACAAGTACACACATGCAATTGACTACTACTCAGGGTTCAAAGGAAAAAAAATACAGTCACTCATGGCAGTGTGGATGAAACCAAAGAACACTACATTAGATAAAATAAGCAAAGCATAAAAAATGCAAATGCTGCTGGTCTCACTTACGTGTGGGACTCAAAGGCATCTCTCATAGACACAGAGAATAAAATGTTCTGGCTCAGGACCCAGGAAAGGGACATGGCACTGGGTTGGGGACAGTCCAAGGTACACATCTTCAGCTAGTGAGAAATAGCTGCAAGAAGCCTTACTGTTATAATTTATAACAATATTACTTACTTGGAAATCACTAAGAGGACAAATATCAAGGTTTTCATAAAGAACTAGAAGTACGTGAGAGAGTGCATATTTAAGGAGTTCAATTTAACCATTCTAAGATGAAGACATGTTCCAAAACATCATATTGTGCATCATAAATGTAGATAATATCGTTTGTTAAATAATTTAAAATCTAGACTGTGTCTTAATGCCTACCACAGCAGGTTTCTTTCCTTTTTTTTTCCTGGAATTTCTTTCTAGTTTAATTTAGCTATAAGTGTAATTGTTTAATCATTGCTGAGCATCTACCCAAAATTCTTTTCAACATTATCTTGGTACTTGTTTTAGCCTCATAAGCCTGGGAAGCATGGAGGTTATTGAGTTCTGTTTCAGAGGCGCATGCCTGGCAATCATGAAATCTCAGATTGTCTTTCGATTTATCACTTACAGTTGGTAGCCAACAAGAAATTTTGGCAGGACTGGGTTTCCATGTAATGTTTTAGGCTGCTTTTCAATTTTCACAGAAGTGAGGACTTGGTATGTATTTCACTGAGGATATAGAACACATTCTGGAGAGTTTACATCATCCTTCTGGGAGAGTTTGCGCCACCATTCAAAATTGGACATTTGGTTTTATAGCTTTCTCAATTATGTGCTGTGTTTTCTCTATGGAAATGTTGCATATATTTTCAAACACTGTTGCAGATTTTTTTTTTTTTTTGATGCCTGCTGTAAATAGTACCTTAATTTCTCTAACATCTATTTTTCTGAGAGTTCTTTTTTTCTGGTGTATAGAAAATGCAGTTGTTTTTAGATGCTTATTTTTTATCCTGAAATTTTGATGAAATTCATTTACTTATTTATTGACCTGTGGATTATTTAGGAGTTATTTAGTTTTGTGATTTTAAGATTTTAACTCCAGCTTGAATATCTGAGTCAAAGACCGAATTACTGAGGAAATCAATCAATTAAAAAGTCAAGAAAAAGTCTGATACTCAAAGGAACAGTTGGTAGATCAAGTAATTTTTTCAAAAAAATTATTTGATACAGAGTCTCACTACATGGCTCAGACTCCTAGTGATCCTCCTGTCTCAGCCTCCCCAGTAGGACCACGCAACGTGCAGTACTGGGGATTGAACTTGGTCCTTGCACTTTTGAGGCAGGTGCTTAGACCACTGAGTTATCTCCTTGGCCCCAATGAAGTGATTTTTGATTTCTTTACACCATTGTTCAGCTAGTACTTGAAGTTACATCTAAATTCAACATGAATTACTATTAGCATTTAATTTATTTTTTATTTTTTGTTTTATTGAAGTACAAATATCAATGAGACAGTTTTAAGATACCTTGAGTGGATGGATTTGATAAATTAATACATTGCAAACTGTTTTCATAATGTTTTGGTATCATAGAAGGTGCATGCATGATATTATACTTACAGACATTATTATAGCATATGACTCTTATCAGTAAATTAAGAGTGTAGCTGTTTGCGTTATCTTATTTTTTATACCTGAATTACATCAAAAATTCAATAATTAATACTTTCTACCTTGTTATTTTCCTAGTGGTTGTCCATAGTACTAGAAGCCGACATAATATCCTGTCCAACCACCATTAGTGCAAATCTTGCCCCTCATAGAATTATGTAGAAGCACAGTGTTATCTATCCCAACTGTACTGTCCATACACACACATCATGATTCTTCCTTTCTATACTCCTTCCTTGCTCTACACCTATCAGAGATGGGCACTCCATTATCATTCAATTAACTTAGGTGCTTGAACTTGATGCCACAATCCAACACAGTCCAGCATTCCACAACAATAGTGAGTTATCCGAAGATGCTGTCTACCATAGCCATTTACAGCTCAACTTAATATTATGGCCCCGTGATGTATACTTCATTTTTATACTTTTCTGCTGGATGGTTAAGACCTAGATAGAGCAAGACTCATATACCAACACATGTACTTTGTATTTCTTGTGAGGTCAGTGAAGTCCCCTCAGGGTTTTTCTTGTAGTCCTGTACGTTATTCCGTAGATCCTTTGTCTGTGTCATCCATGTGGATGAGTCATGGCCAATGCTTGACCAGTTTGCTCTCTGTGAGAGCCTGAGAGAAAGTTTTCTCTTCATGTGACTCTCCCCAGGCACACTATAGAACTTCGATCTCTTTCCTCCGTGGCTCCATAATCTCCTTGTTCAGAAAATTTGGAGCTCACCTGAGTTTCATGATGTTGCAGTACAGGTTCTCCTATGTCCTGAGTCTTCACTGACCTTAAAAGGCTAGGGCCAAATGTTGGCTGGCTTTGTGGCTCTTCTATTTCTCCAACTCTGTTTTGTGAACTTAGGTTGTTAAGCATCCAGAAGAAAAGCTGATTAGTATCCTGCAGCATATGTCATTCAATTTGCCTTATTGGACTCAATTGATTTTTTTAGTTGTTGCTTTAGATTTCCTTTTGTATTTCTCCTTTTTGCTTGTTATACTAGGGAGATTATATGATATTTACACATGTGTGTCTGGTTTATTTCACTTATGAGTATATGTTCAAGTGGCATCCACTTCAGTATAAATGCTTCAAACATCATTCTTAACAGCTGAGTAATAATCCATTATATAGAAATACCACATCTCTTTCAACCATTCCTCATGTGATGGGCATCTTGGTTGTTTCCAAGATTTTGCTATCACACATTGCACTGCTATAAACATAGGTGCACATATATCACTATGATACAATGTTTTCAATTCCTTTGGGAAAATTCCCAGTAGGAGGATAGCTGGCTTGAATGGGATTTCTAGCCCTACTCTTTTGAGGAGTCTCCACATTGACCTCCACAATGGTTGTACCAGTCTGCATTCCCACCAGCAGTGGAGAAGTGTTCCCTTTTCCCCACAACCTCTCCAACATTTGTTGTTGGTTGATTTCCTTATGATAGCCATTCTTTCTGGAATGAGATGGTATCTCAGTGTTGTTTTTATTTGTATTTCACAGATGACTAGCAATGTGGAGCATTTTTTCATATATTTATTCGCTTCTTTAATTTCGTCCTCTGAGAAGTGTGTATTCATCTCAGATACCCATTTCTGAACTGGGTCTTTAAATTTGAGGGCCCTGTTATATCTTAGTTCTTTATATATTCTAGACAGCAGACCTTTGTCTGATTGCTTATTAGTTAGGATTTTTTCAAAGTTTGTGGGTTGTCTTTTCACTCTGTTGACAATTTCCTTTGGCATGCAGAAGCTCCTTAAGAAGAATTGATCCCAGCTGTTGATTCTTTCAAATGCTTCCCGTGCGAAAATATGTTTGTTCACAAACTCTTTACCTACCCCTATGTCTTCAAGAGCTTCTCCTATTTTCTCTTCCAGGAGATTGAGTTTTTCTGTTTTAATGTTTAGATCTTTAATCCATTTTGACTTTAACTTAGTGCACAGTGATAGAGCTGGGTCAAGTTTTAGTTTTTGGCATGTAGAAAGCCATGTTTTCCAGCACCATTTGTTAAAGAGGCTATCTTTCTTCCAGTGAGCTTGTTTAGCCCCTTTGTCGAAGATCAGATGGCTGAGTGTGACTGTAGATGCCTCTGCATCTTGTAATCTACTCCACTGATACCCAGGTCTATTTTGTTACCAATACCATGTTGATTTTATCACAGTGGCATTCTAGTATAATTTCAAGTCAGGAATTGTGATGTCTCCTGCTTTGTCTTTATTGGCCAAGATTGCCTTTGCTATTCTAGGTCGTTTGTGGTTCCAAATAAATTTTAGGAATGATTTCTCTAGGTCTGTGAGGTATGTTGGTAACAGTTTGATAGGGATTGCATTAAATCTGTATAGCAATTTTGGGAGTATGGCCATCTTCATGATGTTGCTTCTTTCTAACCAGGAGCATGGAATATCTTTCCATTTTCTGAAATCCTCTATAATCTCTTTTCTAAGGGTGTTGTAATTTTCCATGAAAAGGTCTTTGACTTCCTTGGTTAAGTGAATCCCAAGGTATTTCATTTTCCGTGCTGCTATTGGAAAAGGTATTGGCTCTATTGTTTTCCTTTCAGTGTGCTTGTTATATATGTAGAGGAATGCTATTGACTGTTGAGTACTGATTTTGTATCCTGCTATGCTACTGAATTTCCATATCAGTTCTAGTAGTTTCTTGGTGGAATTTTTGGGATCTTTCAGGTAAAGTATCACGTCATCTGCAAATAGTGATAATTTAACTTCTTCTTTACTTATTCTTACTGCCTTTATTTCTCCCTCTTTTCTAATGGCTGTTGCTAAGGATTCCAAGACTATATTGAATGGAAGGGGTGATAAGGGACATCCTTGTCTTGTACCTGATTTAAGAGTAAAAGATTTCAGTTTTTCCCTATTTAGGACTATATGAGCTTTTGGGTTGTCATGGATGGCTTTTATCAAGTTAAGATAGAGTCCATCTATTCCAATTTTCTGCAGGACCTTGAAGTTGAGTGGGTGTTGGACTTTGTCAAAAGCTTTCTCTGCATCAATTGAGATGATCATGCGGTTTTTAGATTTCAGTCTATTAATATAGTGTATTACATTTATAGATTTTTGAATATTGAACCATCCTAGTATCCTTGGGATGAATCCTACCTGGTCATGGTATATAATCTTCTTGATGATTTGCTGTATTCTATTTGCCAGGATTTTATTGAGTATTTTGTCGTCTATGTTCATGAGGGAGATTGGCCTGTAGTTCTCCTTTTTGGTTGTGTCTTTCCCTGGTTTTGGAATCAGTGTTATACTTGCCTCCATGAATGATTTTGGGAGGACTGTTTCCTTTTCAACTTCATTGAAGAGTTTGTGGAGTGCAGGGATTATATCTTCTGTAAATTTCTTGTAGAATTCAGCTGTGAATCCATCAAACCTGGACTTTTCTTTGTCAGTAGGCTTTTCATTACGTTTCATATTTCGTTGGCTGTTATCGGCTTATTGAGAGTTGTAATATCTTCTTGATTCAGTTTTGGTAATTTGTACCTTTCAAGGAATCTGTCCATTTCTTCTGTGGATTCTGTTCTGTGAGCGTGAAGATTCTCAAAGTAATTATTTATAATCTTCTGAATTTCCACTGGGTCTGTGGTGATTTCACCCTTTTCATTCCTTATCGCTTGTACTTGAATTTTCTTTTGCCTCTTTTTGATGAGGTTGGCTAGAGGCTTATCAACTTCATTTAGTTTTTCAAAGAACCAACTTCTTGATTTGTGGATTCTTTGAACTGTTTTTTTCATCTCAATTGAATTAATTTCTGCTCTAATCTTTATGATTTCTTCCCATCTTTGCGCTCTGGGTTTCATTTGCTCTTCTTTTTCTAGTTGTCGGAGGTGCAACATTAGGGTGCTAATTTCTTCCCATTCCTTTTTCCTAATGTGTGATTTCATAGCTATGAATTTCCCTCTAAGAACTGCTTTCTTCGCATCCCATAAATTCCGGTAAGTTGTACTTGAATTTTCATTGAATTGTAGATATTGTTGAATTTCTTGTTGAATTTCTTCTGCAACCCATTGATTGCTGAGTAGGGCGTTGTTTAGTTTCCACGAATTTAGCAGGTTTTTCTGGTTTCTTTTGTCATTTATTTCCAGTTTCATTGCACTGTGGTCAGATAATATGCATGGGATAATTTCTATTTTATTGCATATACTTAGGCACGTCCTCTGGACTAGTATGTGGTCTATTTTGGAAAATGACCCAGGTGCAGCTGAAAAAAATGTGTATTCAGCTGTGGTTGGGTGGAACACTCTATATATGTCCACCAGGTCCATTTGTTCCAAGCTCTTGTTCAGTTCTGCTACTTCCTTGCTAATTATTTGTCTGGTTGATATCTTTTTGAGATAAGAGTGTGTTAAGGTCTCCTGTTAAGATTGTGTTGTTAGACATTAAGTTTTTCATGTCTATTAAGATTTGTCTTACATAGTTGGGTGCTCCTATGTTTGGTGCATAGATATTTATGACTGTTACTTCTTGCTCTTGTATTTTTCCCCTGACCAATATGTAGTGGCTTTCTTTGTGTCATTTGATCATTCTTGGCTTGAAGTTGAGACTGTTTGAGAACAGAATTGCTATTCCTGCTTTTTTCTGAGGTGCTGGGGCATGTAGTATTGTTTTCCATCCTTTGACTTTGAGTCTATGAATGTCCTTTTGAGTTAAGTGTGTTTCTTGTATACAGCATATTGTTGGATTTTGTTTCCTAATCCACTGTGCCAGTCTATTTCTCTTAATTGGATAATTGAGTCCATTTAAATTGATGGTTATAATTGAAATATGTGGACTTATGTTTGTCATGGTATTTACCTGCTGTTGTTTACTCCTTGGTATCCTGTGTTTAACTGTCTGTCCTGTTTAGTGGGTTCCTTTCGTTCTCATTTGTGGAGGTCTGGTCATTGTGCTCTCTCTGTAGAACATCTTTCACCAGCCTATGTGAAATTCTCATCAAATTCTTTAGTTGTTCTTTGTCATGGAAGTATTTCACTTGTCCATCAAACTTGAAAGAGAGTTTTGCAGGGAATAAAAGTCTGGGCTGGAATTTGTTTTCGTGTAGGACTTGAAGAACTCTGCTCCATGCTCTCCTTGCCTTCCTTGTTTGTGTAGAGAAGTCGGCTGTAATTCTGATGGGTTTTCTTTTGAATGTGAGCTCCTTCTTCTCTCTAGCAGCTTTCAGTATATTATTTTTCTGTTGGATTTCTGGGATCGTAACTATTATATGTCTCGGTGTGTTTCTACTTGGGTTGAGGTTATTTGGTGTTCTGTATGCTTTGGTGATCTGAATGTTGAATTGTTTCCTCCTATTTGGGAGGTTTTCTGCGATTATTTCTCCCCAAATTCTTTGTATGTCATTTGTATTGACTCCTTCATTCTCGTTAATACCAATTATTCTCACATTGTTCATCCTGGCATCATCTTGCAGGTGATGGATTATTTTTTCCTGTGTTCTCGTTGTTTTTAAGAGATCCTTTCCCACCTTTTCACTAGCTGCTCCAGCATCTTCAAGATCTGAAACTCTGTCTTTGCTTTCACTCAAATGGTTTTGTAGATTCGTGATGGATATTTTTAGTTTGTCTATATCACTTTGTCTGTGTTTCATGTGTTCTATTTCTTTTCTGTATTGCTCATTCAAGGAATACATCATATTTTTGATCTCCTCAATTTTTTTTATCCATGTGTTCTTTAGAGGTAGTTATTAATTCTTGTTCTTCAGTGTTTCTTCCAAGTTGCGTTACCTCTGTATATTTCTGGACTTGTTTCGGTATTTCAGATCCTATGACTTCAAAGAATTCTTTTTTGATTTCAGAAGTTATTTCTGCTTTGAGTTCCTCATGATCTTTCTGCTATTGTTTCTTTGCTTCAGATGCTGTTAATTCATACATTTCAGCTGGAATATTGCTCTCTGCACTTGTTGTGGGTGAGCATAATTTTTCCACCCAATGCTTCTGGAATTTATTCTTTATTTCAGATACTATGTATTCAGATGTATTTTTTTTTTTAATTTGGGGAATTACTTCTCGTTTTAATTCCTCTATAGCTTTCTGCTGTTGTTCCTTTGCTGCTGTATCTGTTAATTCATTCATTGCAGCTGAGCTAGTGTCCTCTGCCCTTACTGGTGGATTTGAGGTCTGGGATTGCATTTTTCCCCTTGTCTTTGTCATTTTGTGTGACCTTTGACCTTTGGTGTAGAGCTTTGGTACAGCTATAACGTTAGCTTGTTATGTGATCCTGGTGCCAGTCTATTAAGTTTGAGATTATCCAAGTATGCCTATCCTGGATCTAGCTATTGTGTTGAGTTCCTTTTTTTGCTGCAGCTCCTTTGGTTCCCCTCTCTTGGTTCCCTGTTCAGGTGAGCACGAACCGAACTGGGATGCAGAGCAAGTAATGAAAATTCCCCGTCTTAGCTGGCTTTGGGGCGAGGATCCAGAAAATTGCTGGAGTCAGCCCTCCCGAGTCAGGCAGGTCATTATCTAGGTGGGAAGGCCTGGGCTTTGGTGGGTCTGCTGGGCTCACAGAATGATAGTGGATGATCTTCTTCACCGGGGTAGGCTGTAGTGGGTCAACCAACATGTGCTGGGTCCGGGTCTACAGGCTGTAACCCAAGAAGGCTGGGAAAGGTCCCTCCGGTGCAGCAGGCCTCGAGCCCTCACTCACAGGCCAGGTTTCCCTCGGTTTCAGGCCATGGCATGGGACCGGGGATTGCTGAGAAATGTCCGGTGTGGCAGGCTTGGAGTTTTCACTCCAGGTCGACATACACTGGGTCTGGGGCCCTGGGGTGGGACCAGAAATTGCTGGGAAATGTTTTTCTGGAGCAGTGGGCCTGGAGCTCTCACTGGGCCACGGGGAGTCGGGGGGGCAGGGAATCCCTTGGAAATATCTCTCCAGCATGGCGGGCCTGGAGTTCTACACTCACTGCACTTTGATGCCAGGGACTCGGGGAAATTCCCACTCACTCAGCAGGCTTTAGGGCAGGTGAATGGGCCCTGAGGTTTCAGGCCGGTCACTGGCTTGGAGGGCTTGGGGGCAGGGATCCGGGTAGCATGCGTGGGAAGAAGCCAATGGCTCTCTCTCAGACTCATCACACACTCATTGATCTGGGAAGCCTGGTGAGTTGTGCAAATTCCCACTCACTGGGAGAGCTTGGGGCAGGATCCAGGAGGTCGCTGGAGTCAGCCGCTGTGTCTGGCTGGTCTCTGGGGCTGGGCAGCCATGGGCGAGATCGAGGAGGATGGTGGAGAGGGCCAAGCTGTCTCTGGCCGGTCTCTTGGGCCTGGCAGGTGTGGCCAGGATCCTAATTCAGCTTATTAACATAATTATTTAATCATTGCTGAACAGCTACCCCACATTCTTTTCAACATTATCTTAGTAACTTTTCATCCTCATAAGCCTGGGAAGCATGGAGGTTATTAAGCTCTGTTTCAGAGGCGCATGCCTGACAATCACGAAGTCTCAGATTGCCTTTCCATTTATTACTTATGTAAATTAGGGCTTCGAGTTTTAGAGACTTTAGCTATGTGTTTAAACATAGAGAATAGAGATCACTGATAAGTAAATATATTTTAATGAAGAAGATAGAAGTTCTCTTCTTGGGTTGTTTTAAAGAAAACACTTCACTAAATAACTTAAAACTCAAACTAAGAAGATCATCATAGAGTTCTATCTTTGAAATGATTTTTAAAGCAAAACTAAAGGAACTAGGTTGGTTTTAAAATGTGAATATCTGCAGCATTTATAGAATAAAAGTAAAATAGAATAACAAAGTTAATTTGATAGTAGATAAACTGGCAAAGATTAGATTTGCTTTAGGAAAAAGGTTGTAATTCAAAGGATAGCAAACACAGTTACAAAGAATAGGAGGCATGGCCTCCATAATTGAGTATAACGACACAAGGGGGAGAGAGAGGATGAGGGGGAGGGAGATGAGAGGGAGGGAAAGGAGAAGGAGGGGTAGAGGGAGGGAGAGCACAAGTGGGGGAGGGAGAGGGGCAGGATGGAAGACGGAGGTTCCGAGACTACTGTGCAAAAATCAGTGATGACATCTCAATGACATAAAATAACAAGGGTTTATTCTCAATGTTTATGAGCCACCTGGGCTTTGACTAATCCACACTTAGCTTAAAAGTGGTTCATGCTACATTTCTGGAGCACTGCTGCTCGAAGTGCATGCCAGGTATAAGACTGAGGAGCTCCAGCCAACCAGGGAAGGTAATCCCATGGTGGTAAGGGACAGATCAGGGGCAGGCACAGGGCTGTGCTCCAGGCACCTGAAGATCTAGGTGTGCAGTGGGAACACCATTTCCTCTGCTCTGACACCATGGGCTGGAGCCAGTCAGCCAGCCTAGCCTGAGGACATGGAGCTTGGGTAGGGCTGGCCATGCTGACCGCTCCAGGTGCTGAGGCAGAGGCTGGGATTCCGGAGACTCTACCACCACATTTTGGCCTAGGCAGGGGAGATTGGGACTGGGAAGAAGCAGGAGTTGAATTTCAATGCTGGGGAAATAACAGTTTCAAAGACAGCTACACAGAGTTAGGCTGACCATCAGAGATTTCCCCAACTGAGGCAAGTTATGAGAGTCCTTTAACCCTAAACTGCTCTGTCACTGGTTGGCTGCTTCCCAAGGTGTTGTGTGAGCTGGATGGTGAGGGAGGCACAGCTCCTGTAGGTGCAGGAAGCTGAGAGCTACCAGCAGCATCTGGGAGGGTCTTGGCTCTGAGGGGCAGCTCAATGGGACCCGACAGCACCCTTTGCAGGAAATACCCATAGTGCTTGGGAGTCACCCTCCTAAAAGTACACATCTATGCTTCTCATATGCTGAGTTCTTAAACTAATTTTGATGACCATTAAAAAAACAGAACAGTGTTTTAAATGTACAGAGCCATACCTAGCTAAAAACTGTCATTCATTTTTTACAAATAATCAGTGCTACTCATAGTGCAATGTATCTGGCAGAGAGGATGTTAATGCTTTCTGGGTGCTCGCCACAGGCTATGTCCCTCTGCAGTGCCTGCAGGGATAACAGTGTGGGCCTCATGAGAATTCTTTTTTTCCAGGATAAATTCAAAATATCTGTTGCATCAAGTGGCATACTGAAGTGGGTCAGAATCAACATGCAAACTATGAACCCTTCCCCAAGTTGGCCCTGATATGTACTGAGCTGACCAAAAGTGTAAAGTTCTTCCAATTTGTCTCAGGGGAGCTTCCAAAGTAACAAATCTCAGAATTTTCTCCTTTTTGAAACACCCCTTAAAAGGGCACCTTCCTTCCAGGTATACGGCTCCTCAGATCCTGGCACTGTAAAACTAAAGAGGGGGTTGAGTACAGCTCAAAGGCACAGCACTTATTTGATTTAAGTCGAAATTATAGTAAGAACTCTCTCAAAATGCAACCTACC
This sequence comes from Ctenomys sociabilis, assembly GCA_004027165.1. Classification (NCBI taxonomy): domain Eukaryota; kingdom Metazoa; phylum Chordata; class Mammalia; order Rodentia; family Ctenomyidae; genus Ctenomys; species Ctenomys sociabilis. Next base: position 16,546 of record PVKA01004392.1, read on the forward strand.
TAAGAGAAGCCTTTTGATTTTTAAAACAATTTATAAAGATTTAAAAATTTTTTTTCAATTTTTTTTTGTATTTTTATTATTTTTTTTTTAAAGAATACAAAATAGTGATAGAAGAAAACAGCATTATACATCATACAAGATTTCACTAAACAAAGTAATAGGAATCCAACAACAGTTGCTGTATTACATGATGCTATGTGTAAATTACTTTTTCAGATTACCAGATAGAAACATATAAGTTTTGTTTTAAAAAAAATAACTAAGAAGTTATACGAAATTCAAGAGAGGAAAAAAGCACAGTAAAAACAAAAAATTGTAAGCATTAACTGCTCCTTTCTTTTTTTATGTTCATATATTTAGAATTCTCAAAGTAGAAAGGAGTAGGCAATAAATATTTAAAGATTTAAAATTTTTGAATTTAGTTCAACTTATAATACCATATTTCCAAGAAAAATGAAACTTTTGTATAAGAAATTTAAATAAAATCATACCAAGATACACAAAAATGAAATTGTCCAAAACTTATTGTAAAGGAAAAATAATTAAAGCATATACATAAAATATTAGTTATGGAAGAACAAAATTAAATGGCATCTTATTCCACATTAGAAAGAAAAAAAAGGACCAAATGTGTAAGAATGTAGACTAAAGGACTGAAAGAAAAAAAGATCTATCCTCTTTGAATTTATACTTAGCAAACATACCTTTGAAAACTAAAAGTAAAATATTTTCTAGTTATACAAACTTGAAATATTTTAATAACTTCAGATTAGCATACAGGAAATAACAAAGAGCATAATTCAAAAGACAAGAGAAGTTACAGTCTGCTCCTGGATGAACCATAAAGAGCTCTCCAAATGATAGTTATGCAGGACTATATAAAATATATTAGATGAACCCTTATTTAAAAGGTCATTGAGGATTTCTATGAAACAGTACCAATCTTATGTTGGGTTATACACATATTTTTTTCATATATATGTGTGTGTAAAGCTCAGGGAAGAAGCAATATAACAACAGAAAATAGAAATAAACTTTTTATAGTTTCTAATAGTAGAAGATATCATATATTTTTTAGATAAAGTATAATTCAAAGATATAGTATAAATCTTAAAACAAAAATTAAGATTAAGCATTATGCAGAAAATTAAATACCAATTAATTAAAAATTAAATGTTTTAAAACAATTGAACTCAGAAAAAGTTTTCATGGTAGTAAAGAAATAGTAAGAATAAAACATAAGATAATGCTGGAATGACAAATAAATGACCATCACTTCTGACAGTTTTGGGATAGGACATCACACAAAGCTCTAGTGCATTGTGGACATGGATAATAACCATGACACTTACTGGTGGCCAGGTGTCACTTGTGGGACTGAACTACAGCTATTTCCTTGAGATCAACCTTGTAATCCTATATGGAATCTTGAACAATAGGGTGCAAGAGAAGTCCATTTGTAGGGTGTGCTGATGGAAATATTTTGCTGCTGTATATAAAAGAATAACTGAAATCCTACTATTGTATGCCTCTTATTCTCCTGTGTTTAATTCTTTGCCCTATTTGGTGGGTTCTTTCCATTCTCATTCATGGGGTTGTGATCATTTTGCTCCCTCTCTAGAACATCATTTAGAAGTCTGGGTAGGTTTGGCTTTGTCATGAAATTCTTCAGTTGTTCTTTGTCATGGAAGCATTTTACTTCTCTATTATGCTTGAAAGAGAGTTTTGCAAGGCATATCAGTATGGGTTGGAATTTGTTTTTTTGCAAGACTTCAAGTACTTTGCTCCATGCTCTTCTTGCCTTGATGGTTTGTGAAGAGAAATCTGCCATTATTCTGATGGGTTTTCATTTATATTTTTTTAATTTTTATTTTATTGAAGTACAAATATCCATGAGACAGTTTTAAGATACCTTGACGAAATGGATTTGATAAATTAATACATTGCAAATTGTTTTCATAATGTTTTGATATTATACAAGGTGCATACATGATATTATACTTACCGACATTATTATAGCATATGACTCTTATCAGTAAATTAAGAGAGTGTAGCTGTTTGCGTTATCTTATTTTTTATACCTGAATTACATCAAAAATTCAATAATTAATACTTTCTACCTTGTTATTTTCCTAGTGGTTGTCCATAGTACTAGAAGCCGACATAATATCCTGTGCAACCACCATTAGTGCAAATCTTGCCTCTCACAGAATTATGTAGAAGCACGGCATATCTATCCCAACTGTACTGTCCATATACACACATCATGATTCTTCCTTTCTATACCCTTCCTTTGTCTACACCTGTCAAAGATAGGCACTCATTGTCATTCAACTAATTTAGGTGTCTGAACTTGACAACACAATCCAACACAGTTCAGCATTCCACACAATAGTGTGTTATCCGAAGAAGTTGTTGACCATAGCTATTTACAGCTCAACTTTGGGTTTTCATTTAAATGTGATCTGTTTCTTTTCTTTAGTGGCTTTTAGTATACTGTTCCTGTGCTGAATATCTGGGATCTTGATTATTATAGGTCTGGGTGTGGTTTTAATTGGGTTGATATTTGGAGTTCTACATGCTTTGGTCAGATTGTTGCCCCATATTTGGGAAGTTTTGTGCTATTACTTCTGCCCATATTCTTTTTATATCATTTGTATTGACTCCTTCCTACTCATTGATGCCTATTAGTCTCACATCGTCATCTTTGCATTGTCTTGAAGGTGTTGAATTGTTTTTTCCTGCATCCTAGTAGTTTTCAAGAGATCTCTGCTTACTTTTTCACTAGCTGCAATGGTGTCTTGAAGGTCAGAAAGTCTATTTTCATTTTCATTCAAATATATTTGCCAGCTTGTGATTGAGATTTTAATTTCCTGTATATCACTTTGATCTGTTTCATACATTCTATTTCTTTCCTATATTGCTTATTCAGGGGTTCCATCATTTTTATATTCTGCTCTATTTTTTTTTATCAGTGTATTCTTTAGAAGCACTTAGGAGTTCTTTGATTATAGTTATCACTACATTTTTTACTTCAAAAATTATTTCTGATCTGATCTCTTCTATACCTTTCTGCAGTTGTTTCTTTACTTCCAACGCTATTATTTCAGAGATTCCAGGTGTGTGATTTCCAATTTCCTCTATGCTAGTGTCTTCTGCATTTGTACTGGGTGGACTCGGGGCCTGAGACTGCTTTTTGTTCCTTCTCTTTGTCATTTTGTATACCACTGACTTTTGACCTTTGGTGTAGAGCTCAGATAGAGTTATTACCTTAGCACCAGGTCCAGATCTAGGAAGTTCAGACTCCTCCAGGTGGGTGTGGCTTTGGTCTGGCTGCTGTGCTCCACCTCTTCCTGCTGCCGCCTTGCAGGTGAACCCTTTGTGTCACACTTGCAAGATGTCCTGCTCCTGAATCAGCTGGGTGGGTCTTGCCTCTAGCCTCTTTGCAGGGAGTTCTGCTGAAGGGTTCTACGCTGGCCTGTGGTCTGGGTCACTTTAGGATCCAGTAGCCCTGGGTGGTCTCACTCACATGTATAAAAATTTTATCAATACGTATTAATGTTGCAAGGTAAGGGTACTTCCTTTGAGAAGCTTGTGTATGCAATTAACATATCCTAATCAGTTTTAGCCCCCACCCAATGTCTTTCTTTCTTCTTCTCCAGAAGTCTCCCTTTGGATTTCCCTTTCTTTTTCCCTTATTTAAGTCGTTAAAGTGTATTTCAGATTATTCATTTAAGAGAAAGTACGGGATATTCAACTTTCTGAGTCTGGATAATTTTACTCAGTGAGATGGTTTCTAGTCCCATTCACTTGCCTGCAACTGACGTGCCTTACGTTTTCTTTAGGAGTGCACGACATTCCATTGTGTATGTTCATCCCGTTTCCTTTACCCGTTCCTCTGCTCCTCGGCCTCCAGGCTGTTTCCACAGCTCCGCTCTTGCGCATTACACTGCTCTGCACATGCAAACGTGTATTTTACTAGAATCCTCAGTTCTTAACTCTTTTAGGAATACAGCCAAGAGTGGCACAGCTGGTCGGATGGCACTTGTATGCTCAGGGCTTCGGGGACTCTCGCATATTTCCACAGGGGTTGCAGTGGCTTACATTCCCTCTAACAATACAGTCTCTTTTCCTAGCAAGCAGGCCTGCTAACTGTTTTCAATTTAATAATAAGAATATACAGGAACAAAAAGTTCCCAAAAGTGCATATTAGTGGGGGAAATTCAGACATTTCAAAGCATTTGTGGGTTACTCTGCATTCTTTATGTACAATGAACTCTAGAACCAAACAAGCTTCGGACTAAATATAAAATCTCAGCATCTAGTTTAGCAGTCAAATAGTAGCTTAATTTTATTCAGTAAGTGGGGAATTTCTTCCAAAAAAGGTAATTTTGTGAAGTATGGGAAGTTGCAGTGCATAAACGTGGCTCCCTAGGAAACCAAAAGATCGCGGCTGCCTTCATTAAATAACAGCGCGCGTGATCCGCGGTCTGCGGCCTCACCAAAAGCTACTTAGCGCTGGTGGAAACAGGCTGCTTCAACACGCGCCAAGTGTGGGAAGCGGCATTTAAAGCTCTTCTCGCCATGTTAAAACACACGCAGCTACTTTCAGTTGGATCCCTTACCAATCAATGCATTAAACATACGATTGCCGCATTCCAGAAAGAGGTGCATCTCGGTCACACGTTTTGCAGTTCTGCCTCCCACATGTGTACAGAAGCAAGATGCAACAAGGCACGTGCAGCAGGTGAGAGCTTGTGATGGGCCTGAAGAGTAGAACTCTGCCCAGGGAGATTGGTGAGTTTTACTTTACCTTATGGTGGCAGGGGACTAGGTGGGGTCCCTGTCTTGCCCTTTGGTGAAAGTACGAGCAAGTTCCTGGGTGCGTGAGTGGGTGAACGTCACTTCTGTTCTGCGAGGTGTCTGGATTTGTTGTTTGGGGAGGGTCCTATTAAAGACCGAGAAAATATGAATGCCAGATATTTAAAGGAGGCGACAAAGCATCGGCTGTAATTCAAAAGAGGACGCGCTCTATCAGAGGGCCTGCGACGGGCTCTTGAGGGTCATTCAGGGCCTCTATCCCCAAGCGGATGGTGGGGAGATCGCCACTCTGGCTTTATAGCCTCTGTTCTCTGTCTCTTCCCCTGGCTTCCTTTGCTGGCGTAAAGAAAGTGCCTTTTTCTTTCACTGAATTCTCAGTTAGACCCAGAGTACAAGAACAGCTCCAGAAGAACTGAAAGTAGAGTCCCAGGGATTTCTTTTCCTTTCCCCTTCTATCCTCCTCTCTCTCCCTCCCTCCCCACCTCCCTTTCTTTACCTTTATTAGCTCGTGCTTACAGTACGTGAAGATTACACTCCCTGTGAGGAGCTGGTGCATGCACACAACACATTTCAATTCTTTTTCCCCATTCCTTTCACCCCTTTTATTTTTCCGGCATCAGATTCATTTATTTTCTTGTAAGACCTAATAAAGTTAATTTTAATGTGTACAGATTGAACACCGATGGGCCAAATAACACACAAAGCATGAACACCAAATGCACTGTCGAGGGGCACTTCTAAATACGTTGTCTGCACTGAATTATGACACCTTTTCCCATTATTTGCTTTTCCTATTACCTATCTTTAGTTTTGTGATACATATGTACTATGATTTCTCATGTAAGAGAAGCTGACATTTGCCTGTGTGTGTCTGAGCGGCTTCACGTGATGCTGTGGCCTCAGGCACATCGCTTTACCTCCAGATGCCGCAGGCCCTCCTTCTCTGTGCCAGACCAGCACTCTATCGCCCATAAATACCATATTTGCTGTATGTATTTGTACGCTGACGATTTAGAAGCTACTTCCGAGATTTAGCTATTTTTAAATGTGATGCTTTAAACATGGAAAAACATGCCTCTCTGTGGTCTGATGTCTTCAACTGTTTTAGGAAGGTACCTAGAAAGGAACTGCAGGGTCAAATGGAAGTTATACTTTTAATTATTCATTTATTTTTGAGCCATCTCCGTCCTGGTGTTCATAGTGGCTGTATCAGTTTACAGTCCCCCCAACAGTGGAGATGGGCTCTTTTCCCCCCACAGCCTCTCCAGCATGTTGTTGGTTGATTTCTTGGTGGTAGCCATTCTTTCTGGAGGTGAAATGAAATCCCAGTGTTGCTTTAATTTAGCTTTCTTGAATCACCAGTAATACTTTTACTTCTTTCCCATGCATTCACTGGGTGATTACATCATCTGAGAATAATCTATTCATTTCAGATGCCCAGTTTTGGGCTGGGTCTTCAAATTGGGGTTGTCTAATTTTTAAAAATTCCTTGTATAGTTCATATATTTGTTGGAGAAGTGGCTGGCAAAATTGTTTTCCTCCTCTGTAGCTTGTCTCTTCTGTCTGCTGGTGGCTTTCTCTTGCAGAGGCTTTTCCATTTGATGTGACCACACCTATTGATTCTTGCTGTTGTTTCTTGTATAGCCAAGGTTTCGTCTAGAAACTCTTTGCTGCCTGTGTGCCAGGGAGCCAGAGGGTCCAGACGCCACTCAGTCCAAGAAGTTGGACACTGCAGAGGAAGGGTGCGTGCCAAGGGCGCAGTGCCAGCCCAGGGTGGAGGGCTGAAGCTGCCTGCAGAGTCACTGCATGAGTCCTCAGGCGCGTGAAGCTCTGGAAGCTGGAGTCTGACATCCACAGACGATGGCAGTGGAACAGCAGTGCCTGCTTATGTGGAATGGGCCTGCTGAGGGGCACAACACCGTGCTCCCAACATGCTCTTCATCCAGTCTGCAGCCTATTTGATGGCGCCACCCACAAAGAGGACATGTTTTTGCCTCAGGTTGCAGTGCTGTGGAGTGCTGTGGAGTGCTGTGCTGTGCTGTGCAGTGCTTTCCTGTGCAGTGCAGTGCAGTGCTATGCTGTGCAGAGCTGTGCAGTGCAGTGCAGTGCGGTACATTGCTGTGTTATGCTGTGCTGTGCAGTGCAGTGCAGTGCAGTGCCGTGCTGTGCTGCGCTGTTTTGTGCTGTGGAAGAGTACACAGCTGGGAATGCAAATAAATGTAAAATAAGCCCTGCACCTCCTACCTGTATTTAGCTGCTGATAGCTGCCCCAGGCAAGGTTCCAGACAGGACAGAGCACAGGAGGGGTCTTTCTTCTTATTTTGAGGGAAGTTACTGTAGAGAATGGGGCAGCGCAGCACTCTGAGTTCTGCAGGCACGGTGCTCCCTGTGCTTGCTGGCACTGCAAAGGGGAGAACGCAGGCTGCATTTTGCTTGTGTGGCTTTGGGGCTCAGTGGAGAGTGCTGTTGGGCTCTCTCTGCTTCTGTTATCTCCGAGGCTCGAGAATCTCCTGTTAAGCTTCCCCAGCAAGGGAGTGTTCTTCCTGCTCCCAGTGTGGGGGACGTGTGGCAGCTGCGTGCAGTGGCCGGTCAGAATGGGGATTCCATCCCCCACAGTCTGCTCATGGAGCTTTGCTAAGCCCCACTTCCTGCCCCTTCATTGCACCTGCACCACGCAGCTTTTTCCTGGGGACTCTTCACATGCAGCAGCTTTACCTGTCTTGCTTTTCCCTTTGCAGAATTTTAACTCCCATTTTTGCTTTTGATGCACAATACCCTTCTGCTCTCTAGTTTTCCAAGTTTCATTGATGTTTCCTGTCTGCGGACATCTTAGTTGACGGTCTCTGTCCTGTGGGGTTATACTTTTAACTTTTTCATATAATTTTAGTGAGTTTTGATTGGGAATAGGCAAATATATTTTATATAAGAAATCTAGAAAACACTTTTTTAAAAATGTGTTTAGTACAGGGTCTACAGGGGCTCCCTACATAGATGGGAACTGTAGTGATCTTGTTTTCAGCCTTCCCAGCACTGGGATTACAGGCGCGGCCCCCACATCCAGTCTCAATGGCTGTCTCTGAGTGCTCTGGGGTGGGGCTGGCGCTGCTTGTGCTGGGGCATATAAGTTTTATAACTTTCGAAACCCATGTATTTATTTTTTAAATTTTTATTTATTTATTTGTATTTTAACTTGAAGAGTGAAAAATAGAAGCAAAAACAAACAGAAAAAATGACAAATAGGGTAACATACAACAATGCATATGTTACAGATTTTCAAAACAAGGATAGCTAATATATATATATATATATATATATATATAACAGTACAACACAGATCAGCAGTCCACAACAGAAGCGGGTTATCTACAGATGTTGTTGACTTGAGCCATTCACAACTCAGTATATTAATATGACTTTATATACCTCCATTTTTATACTTTTCTGCTGGATGGTTAAGACTGAGTTAAAGCAAGACCTATATAACAAGAAATGTAACTTTTGTATCAAATAAGGTCAGTCAGGTACCTTCAAGGTTTATCCTGTAACCCTGTAACGCACTTTGTAGATCCTTTGTCAGTGTCAGCCTTGTGGATGAGTCACAGCCATTGCTTGACCAATTTGCTCTCTGTGAAAGCCTGAGAGAAAGTTTTCTCTCCATGTGACTCTCCTTAGGTATACTATATAACGTTGATTGCATTCCTCTGTGGCAACCCATGTATTTCTTTTGAAAAGAAAAGACTATTTCAATTTTTTCCACCTGTTTTTACTTTTAGCCCTAGAAGGAAAGGTTTATGGTAAGATTCATAATTTTTTTTTTATGGTTGGGAGTGCTGGCATAAGGAAAGAAAGCTATACAACGTACTGAAGGAATTCTTTCACTCATGGTAATTATGACACAAGGCTCATGGTAAATCATTTTATCCTTTCATAAGCACAACTGCCTTTAATGATAAGACTATTAGTGCAACTTCAAGTGGAAAACCCAAGGTCTCTCAGATGCCTGCAGCTTTTAGCGGAATGTGTACCTACTGTGGTCAGGGTCCATCCTGTAAGGATGCAAATGTTTTAACATCCATTGTAAAGTACAGTGGAAGCTTCAGTATTCTTTAAAAATACCTTGGCAACTTTATGACAAGAATGAAACGCTATTGACATTTGAGGAGGTGGTGGTCAACACATGGGCGTCCACTCAAATCCGTGGAAACTGAATTTTCACCAAGTTTTTTTTTAATAGAAAAGGATGGACTCTACCATAAGATTTTTGTTTTTTAAAAATTGGAGTTTTTTAAAATAAAAGTACAGAATAACAGGAATTTGACAATGGTTATATAGCATAATCTTGTCTTCAACTAGTTGTTTAGATTACCACAAAAATGGGTAAAAAGTTAAAGAAATTAAAAAGGAGAAGAAAAATAGTTAAATATTAACATCTCCTTTCAGTAGACCAGCAGTATATTTATTCACGATATCCTGTGTATATACATAATATCTTGTTTAGTGGAATTCTGCACCATTTAAAATGTTTTTACTGATTGTGTTCTCTGAAATATAAAAGTACACCTTAGTGTACTTGCCAGTTACACTAGAATCCATCAAAACTATGGTGCCTTATGTACATTGGTAATGAATTCGGTCAACAGTGTTTTGAACAACCCATCTATCTACCTTCCAACATGCAAGTCCTATCCTAATTCAGTAAAAATGAAAGGTATCATTTTCATGTAATGAAGTCACTACCATGTTGGCGTACGCCTCTGCTCTCTGCTTTGCAGTTATTAATATGCAGTGAATGGCATGAGCTGTGTTCAAATTGATTCTAGAGGTAGGCAAGTGTTTCTGATTGAGTGTGAGTCTTCTTGCTCTCACCCTCAGACTGCCCTGGTTTGCTGTGTAGTCTTTGTCAACTGCTTAATCTCCTTGCATTTCCATTTCTTATCTGCAAAAGAGGAGGGTTGGATGAGATGCTCACCACGTTGACTGCTCCCTGTGAGAATCATTTCTCCATAGAATGGGAAAGGGAGGCTGGAGCAGGCCGGTTAAAATGCCCCGCGATGTGATCACGAGCTCGTCACAGCTCTGCAATAGCTCCTCTCAGCTCCTGGGGACACGGGGACCGCTGTAGCACATCTTCAAGTGTCAAGGATAAATCAGAGGCAGCACTTCAGGCAACATATTCTTTTATCACTGAGTGAAAGTTTTTCAAATGCTTATTGAGATGGCCTGGGAATTAGAAAACGATAAACCACCAATGAAGATGAAACACAACTTAACAGAATCTTAATAAAGTGACAGTTGTTGGTGCTACTTCTCGGTTTATTGCCTCGTGATGGATGGGGGCTCGCTTTGTCCTTGCTGCCCGCGGTGCAGCTGAGAGTCGGCGCTCTTCTCCGAGCATGGCGAATAGACTTATGACAAAGCTGGGCCATCAGCGTAGCTCAGAGCTGCCGTCTCTCTAGTGTGCTTCAGTTAAACTGTAGCTGGCATCTGACGCTTGAGTCAACGGTTTAGGATGGTGAGTTGGGAAGTCGTGACTATCTTGTAGCTGGATTTTTTTGCCATCCAGTTTAAGACTCACAGAGGAAAGTCAGGGTTACTTAGGCGAAATTATGTTGGCTGCAATGTCCATGCTGTCCTCGGTGTTAAGTTTTTATTTGAATGAAAAGATTCACAAGTTCTTTGGAATTGAGTCATCTATGGAGAAGAGCTGCTGCGCCGCAGAGAGCTTTGCTCACCGACCCTTCGGTCACTATGGCGATGAAACCTGGCCACAGGGATTCTAGAGCCCCGCCAACATACCAGGAGCCAGGAGCTCACAGTTGTTTAAACATTACTTCAAAAAGCTAATAGGGTCAGTGTGAAGATCAGCTGTGCCTGAGGCCTAGTGATTTACATGTTTGTGTATTTTAAGGATTAAAAAGGAAGGAATTGAAAGAACAATCCTGAGCCTGCGGTGTTAATTCCTTGCTTACTGTTGAATTGCCAGTCTAGGATGGAGGTAATAATGCTGGGCATTGGTACATACAGGGCTCCCTCATCAATTCATTGATCCACTTCAGGTGTGTTTACTGAACATGAACTATGGGCAGGGCATGCTGCCAAGACTCGGGTAATTAGTTAATGAATTAATTAATTAATTGAGACAGGGTCTTTCTTTGTGGTGCAGGCTGGCCCTGAACTTTCTTGTGAAGACCAGGCTGGCCTCAAATTCACGGTGATCCTCCTGCCTCAGCCTCCTGAGTACTAGGAAGACTGATTTTAAAAGAGTTCAAATTTTATGGGAAGTAGCACCTGGAAGCATGGCTTGTGGCACCAGGCTATGTCTGTTGCGCATGGACTCTAGCGTCAGCTGTTATCTTGCATATCTTTCTAACTTAAAATCCTTTTTAAACAATCACTTCTGTGTCATTTGTATTGTTATGCGCTTCTTTGTTTCTGCTATTTAATTTTCTTTTTTGTTTTTACTCTTTAAAATAAAAATCAAAAAATAGGTCCTTTTCCATGTTCATTATACAAAAAAGAACGGGAGAACTTTCTCTTACATTAATACAGTTTTAAGAATTCAATTTCTTTTGAAATTTTGAAAGTTCCATTTTTTATGATTTTAACATTTTAATGGTTCTATTTAAACCTATGAAACATAATTAAAAGTGGTGTTTGTGGTTGACCTTGTCAGATACAAAAATTACATTTCTTGTTATATGGGTCTTGCTTTATCTTGGTCTAAACCATCCAGCAGAAAAGTATCAAAATGATGCATATAAAGTAAAGCCATATTAATATGCTGAGCTGTAAAAGGCTCAAGTCAACAACTTCTGACATTGCCAGTCCTTCGGATAACCCACCACTGTTATGGTCTACTAGACTATATTGGATTATTTTGCTGAATCCACGAACCTATAATATTTGAATGACAATGGAACACCTATCTCTGACAAAACTAAACAAAAAAGGAGGATACAAATGAAGGACTATTTTGTAGTAAAAAAAAAAAATCTGCATATGCAAATTAGGTTAAATATACAGCTATTTTCTCTCAGTTCAATGTGAAGAAGGATTTGTACTAATAGTATTTAGACAAGATATCATGTCTGCATCTTGTACTGTGAATACTATGAAGATGACAATATGCAACGTACTAATTATTGTAACTGTCCTACTGACCTGTCTTGAAACTATCTCATTGCTATTTCTTTGTCAATAAAATTAATTTTAGAAAAAGAAACCAAGATCAAGGGAATATACCAATTCATAAATGTGGAGCTATCTGCCTGACTTTGTTATGGTGCTAAACAAAATTTCAGAATATCTGCAGCTAGCCAGCAAGTGACTGTGAAGCCATAAGCTATTTCTGGCATGGTCTATGTGGAGCTACAGCTGTGACTGCTGTACGCTGCCCCACCTTTAGGGAGCACGGGCAGATGTTCAATTTACGCTAGTTGTTAGCCTCTCCTGGTATTCTGTCTTTAAGTTAATTAGCAAGAACCATGGTTGTCTCTGCAGTGTTACCCTAACATATGCCTATCATATTTGTTCATTCCTTGTAAGCCCAGGACAGATTCCCACACATTTAAAGGAGTCTCCTGGCATGTTTGTCACTGTCTGTTAATTTGTTAATTTCAGGTTTTGGTTTTGTTTTCTGGTATATTTTTTATTTATCTATCTAGCTACTGTCCATTAGGCTATCACCTCCCATACCAAGCAGTACAGTCACTTGTTTCAGTCTGTATAGGAATCAGAAGTTCAAAGTGAAATATAAAGACAGCTATGTGTATAGTAACTTCACTGTGTGGAAAGTTTTTTCTTGATATATGTATAATAACTAAAGAATAACATTTATGTGCCAGTAGCAAGCAAATGCAAATTGCCTCTTAAATGCTGATTAGTGAATGGATAATTTGATATTACTCTCTGAAAATTAGGACTTTTGAGTCTCTTAACATACTTGCAAAACATAAACATATTTTCACTTACTAATAGTTATAATCATGATAATAGGTTTTTCCAAAGCTATCAGAAGCACAGTAATTACTTGACCGTGTAGCTTAGACAGGAACAAAATTCTAGTTGCTGATCTCTCTTTTGAGTAAGAGTCAACCTGGTAGATAATTGATATTGTCTAGATTCACCTATTTTCATTGACACAGTTTTGAGAGGAAATTAAGATACCTGTAGAATTCTAAGTTTCCTTAAGTTTTGGTGGGGTTGAATCAGGGAAATAATAATAGGAAAAGTCTTAAAATTTCGGGCTTTTGTTTATGGACAATGTTGGAGCAACTCACCTCCCTAGTTTGCTTCTTCTGCCTGGCACCAGCTGAAGATTTTGCTGAAGGAGCAGCTTGCCTTCTGTGCTATTCATGTTGTAGGAGAAAAGGCTGACCTCTTCAAGGTGTGCCCTTCTGTTTGGAGCTGTGTTTGCAATCACATCCCTTCTTTTGGTGAAACTGGGCATCACATCTATTTCTTGATTCAGAGACTGAATGGCTACAATATTGGGTTTTGGGAAATAATTATGTACACACATAAAAATTTTACTCATGGACACATTCTGTTCTGTTCTCATATACGAAGTATGTGTTGAGATTTTAGGGTTTTTTTTTTTTTACTGTAGCAGTCAATGTTATTTTTCTTGCAAGAACAATGGGTTCTCTGAGCTCTTTCAGCCACAAGTCTGATGCAGAATCCAGGCTTTATATGAGATTTTTCCAAAACAGCTTAATTTTTATATTCATTCCAAGATTCTTTACATGCCTGTGTATGTCTCCCAACATTGTTATACCTGGGGCATTAAAAAGAAGCCTTTATGAAAACAATTTAATTCAATGTTCTTATCAAACATTTGATTTTATAGACATATTAATTATTGCAGACTCACTTTCTGACAATAATGAACATTACTGTGGAGATCCGATGATACCTCTATTACATGATTACAGTGTTTATGTATATGTGTGTATGCATGTGATTTTATGTTACACATGTACATCACAATGGGAGTACATAGGTGCAGGTACACACACAGAGTTGCATACACACACATACAAGTAATTCTGCATGCATTTTCAGATACATGCTTTTGTGTATGTGGAGCACACAGAAGTATAAATACATATGCAGTCTCCACTGTATGTTGTTCTTAGTGCTTTAAAAGCACTGGCTTTAGGGCCCACAAGATAGCTCAGACCTAGCACCTGCTCAGGCAAGCACAGATACTGGGGTTCTATCCCTGGCACTGCATGCTGTGCCAGTCCTGCCCCTGGGGCATGCTGAGTTGGCACCAAGGCTGCGTATGGTGGGCACATGTCTGTAATCCCAGCACCAGGCAGGCTGAAAACAGAAGGATCACTATGAGTCTGAGCTGCATAGTGAGACCCTATATTACATACATTAAAAAAAAAAAGTTGAGGGCCAATGCGATAACTCAGTGGTCTAAAACACCTGCTTAGGCAAGCTTATTATTTTTTTAGTTAATTTTATTGAAAAACAAATAGCAATGAGACAGTTTCAAAACCGATTAGTGGGACACTTTCAATGATTAATACATTGCATATTGTTGTCTTTGTAGTGGTGCAAGATGCAGACATGATATCCTGTCCAAACGCTATTAGTATAAATCTTTCTTCTCATTGAATTAAGAGAAAGTAGCTGTATATCTATCTTATTTTGTATATATAGATACAAAATGGTCCTTCAATTGTATCCCCCCACGTTTTTGTTTAGTTTTGTCACAGATAGGTATTCCATTGCCATTTAAGTATTGTAGGTGTGTGAAGGCAGGCACAAGGACCTCAGTTTGATCCCGGGCACCACATGCCATGCCAGCCCTGCCCCACTCCCAGGGCAAAAAGAAGTTGATTTTTATATTGACTCATATTTCCATCTGCCCAATTATTTAAAACTAATGACTACTTGATGAACAAACATCAATATATAATACATGCAGAACACACATGCATATAAATAAATAAATAAATAAAAATATATATATATATATGGATGTGTACATGAAAAGATTTTAGGGATGAAAATCCAGTGTCAACTATTTTTAAAGTTTATTTTGTCTTCCAAATCTAATTAAATTATAGCAAGTACAGAAAGATTCTGAATGGATTTTACTTGCATGTTTAAAAGAATAGTCCTGGGTAATAGAAATGAAGAGCAATTTGACTTTCTTGTAGATTTTTAGGGTTGTCTATTTTGAAATAATTTTTGAAAATATCTGTCTTTGACATATTAATGCAGCATACATTTTGATGAAAAAGGCTCTATCTAAAGGAGACAATGACGTCGCCAAATGCAAGAGATCGGTGTTTACAAGAACTCCTCCACTGATTTGCAAAATGAATAGAAGGAAAAACACGTGTCTGAGTCAATAATACATAACTGCTCACACACGTAGTTTCCCTTCTTATTAAAAATGTAAGAATTTCAGATGCAGAAGTGAGGGGGCGCTCCAGGCACTGATGAGCGTCCTGTTAGATTCATCTTCTTAGAATCTTCATGACATCAGAGAGAGAGAAAGGAGAAGATTGAGCATGACAAAACAGAAAGATAAAGGGGCAGAATAGGAGAATAAGGAAGAGTGAATGGGAGAAAAGGAGGGAGAAGGAGAGAGAGACAGAGAGACAGAGAGAGGAAAGGAGACACAGAGAGAGAGAGAGAGAGAGAGAGAGAGAGAGAGAGAGAGAGAGAGAGAGAGCAACAGACAGACAGATAGAGACAGGCAGGCAGGCAAGGGTGCTAAGAGAAGGATATCACACCATACTGCATGTAGTGCAATATTCTCCGTGGGTCCCCAGCAGCGGTAGCCTTAGTGAAATTTCCCTGCCTTGGCATTACCTGGGGAGGATCTGAATGGCGCAGTCATTGTCAGGGTTTGGTCTTTGCTGGAGCAGCGCAGAGGAATTTGGGGATTGACCTACTCGATTAGCAGTCCAGTCATTCCATTAAGACAACTGGTAACCTTTACAAGAAACTGTGATTATTTAAAAGTTGACATTTGATTTCCTTGTGTACCCAGCACACACTATATTGGCCTCCTCTGGGCCAGCAGTGAGCGGTGTGCAATTTCAGGTTTAGCAGTGAACAAGGGTCTTCCCCAAGCAATCTACCTTGACAGGCTGAGCCAGTAGCTGTGGAGAAAATTATTGGATGGAGACCAAAAATATTTCTATGAACAGAACAGTGAAAGGCCAAATCAACAGAAATGAAAGCTCCTGCCACCGTCATAGTGCTTCTTAATTGACAGATTAAATCTAATCACATTTTCTGTGGCACTTTGGTCCTAACCAATATGCTGGAGAGCAGTGTCAGGGTCACTGCTCCGCTGGGGTGTGCTATTAACGTGCTTTCTGGCCCTCCCATCCTCCACTATGGCAGCAGGTAGGCGACCCCATCACATGCAGACCGGTCTCTTTCATCTGAAGTCATTTGCGCTCTGATAACCCTGCTGATCTCTGCGCCTGTCAACTTCCTGGCCTCTGGGCTCCCTCTGCCCTTTCGTTTTCTTGTCATCAGCTCCAGCTCTTTTCAGTTCACTCCTTGTGGGGCCTTTGTCACAGCAAAGCTCTGATATTTTCTTCTGCTTTCCTATATGAAATCAACATCAACAAAACAAGATTTAAAGATCTCCTCTCTGTTACTTCTAGCTTGTGCTCTCTCTATCTGTCCCTCCCTTCACTGCACTGGCGACAGGATCTTGGTTCTTCTTTCCCACCCTTCACAATCTGTCTGCAGTACAGTTCTGTGGCTCCCCACCAGATGGAGGCCAGAATGGTGCTACCCGTGCTTGGTGTCCATGACTTGTGGTGCCCATTTTGAATTTCTTTGTACTTTATCTTGGTGTTTTTTAAGTAAATTCTGTGGAGCCCTGGTTTCTGCTTTAGATAATGGATCATGCATTAGGTCTGCAGCCTTGACTTCTATGTGGGATAATCTCCAATAGTTGCCTTTCTTTTAAACACAGGTGTCTTTGGAGGTGGTGCCCTTTCTCTGCTGGAATTTTGTCACCTTCTGTGGCAGGTAGCTACCAAGTTACTTGGAAAGAAGGAGTTTGAGAGGTGGGGGTGCTGTGTTGGTTCTATATCTTTTCCTTAAACAATCTTCTGAGCACGAGGCCCCTGGGTCCCGGGTGCACCATAGCGTGTGGCACCTTAGGGCTGCGATGAGGCTGAAGCCACCACCTGGCCGACTGCTCTGTATGGTTGGAGCAGGAGCGTGGATTCCCTGATGTGTCTTACTAACTCAGGGTGCAGACAGCTGGCAAGTCTGTGGGTGGTGGTAAGGTCATAGTTCTGGGGTGCTGTCAGCACCTAGGGATAGTGTGAAAAGTGGGGCTGCTCTGTTTCTGCTCCCTGTACTTTATTTCCCACTGAGTCCTGCCCCTTGTGTAGCTGGCTCCAAGCCCCTTCTGATTGGCACCTGGGCTGCCAAGGTCATGGTGTCCTGCATGCTGTTAGTGGAGGATGGTCCACCAGAACTGTGCTGTCTGACCACAGAGCATTGGCCGCCACCAGTCTGCCTTCCTTCTCCACTGCTTTCTTCACTGTCCACATGTGCCTGCTCTCCCCCACATCCCTTCTGATCTGCTCTGCAGGGTCCTTGTTAGCGTGGCATGGTGACTTCATGCCAATGCAGGATGATGGTTTGAGGGTCAGCTCAGCCGCAGTGTCCCCTGGGCTGGGCCACCAGTCATGAGCACCGTGTCTTTGCCCACAGGGTCCACATACTTTTCTCAGCTGAGACGTTGGTCTTTCCTAATAATAGCTGTTGCTGCATACTTGGCGCCTTCCAAATGCTAGGCCTGTTGTCGCTGCGCAGTACTTTATTTCTAGCCTTTCCAATTATGCCTTAAGGTAAGAGTAATTATCTGAATTTTTGCAGCTAAAAAATACAGGTCCAGAAAGCATAAAAAGCACTCAGTTCACAAAACTTGGATTCTGTAAACACCAGTTAAATTCCAAAATGCAGCTCTTTGCACAGTTGCAAAATACCTCAATAATATTTGTACTAGATGCTAATGAGCTATTCTGTTACCTCTTAGAAATAATAATAAACACTGTATGCTGGCATTAATTGCTTTTTTTAAGTATTTGGTACAGGGTCTCACTACACAGCTTGGATTCCTAGTGACTCTCCTGTTTTCAGCTTCCCCAGGTTTGGGATTACAGATGTGCACCCCATTCCTAGTCCCGGTGGCTGGCTCAGCAAGCCCAGGGGTGGGGCCAGCAAGGCCTGTGATGCCAGGAATCAAGCCCCAGTCCCTGCGCTTGCCTAAGTGCTTATTCTGCTGAGCTATCTCGCTGGCTCCTTAATTGCTTTATATATATTAATTCACTTGCTCAATGAGCTTATGAGATAGATAAGATCTGTTATTATCAGTCTGCCACTGTAAAGTTGAAGAACTGAGCTGCAGAAGAGCTTAGTCACTTTCCCAAGCTCGCACAGCTACCGGAGGAAGAGCCAGGGCTCAGCGAAGGCTGTGGTTTCCAGACTCCAAGTCCTACTCCCCCGGCCCTCGCCACACCCTGCCTTGCCCTGCATAGAGGTCAGCACCTTGGAGGGGCCCCACATTCTTTGAATTTTAAACAGTTGTCATGGTGCCTTTCTGTTTCAGTCCCATAGAAAAATGTTAAAGGCACAGATTCTGTTGGATAAAACATGCCAGACAAGACCTTCATCACAGTTTTTAAGTTCAGTTCCAGGCAGTGCCTCTGTTCTTCTCAGATAGAGAAGCTTTACACTGTATATTTCTAAATTAGTCTTTTGCAGTTTGAATTAGCCACAGTTGAAGTGCATGGGGAATAAACTGCTTAAAATGCTGAGCTCAGTCATGGTGGAGGCAACATTTAAGATGCATAATTGATTTTTCATTAAATATTTATTGAGCATCTACCATGAGCCAGATGTCACCTAAAGTCTAGGGGAGACCACAGAGGACAGGATGTGGTCTGTATCTAAAAAGGACTGCCTTCCAAGAAGGGCAGAAGAACACAAAGACTGTGATCCCAAGGGTACTGGGAGAGAGGGGCCTGCCCAAATCCCTAGAGAGAAGGAAGTCTGTCTGGGGAGGCCGTGGGTTTAAAGGACTTCAGGTAAGGTCCTAACTGTGTGCTCCTTAACCCTTCAGAGCCACACTGTCCTCGTCTATGGCATAGGTTCCTTCTGAGTGTACTGCGGAAAGGGAGAGAAATGAGTCAGTCTGTGATTGCAGAATATACCACGTAGCCATTAACAGCAAGTATTAGAACTGCTATAATTACCCTTGTGTTAGGGTTTGTGCCTTGATGTCTCCAGCCCCCAGTCTTCCTGCAGTCATAGGCAGGGCTTTTTCTGAGGTGGCTGGATCCAGAGAGTGCAATTGATTCTTGGTGCAATGATAGGATTAGGGGTGAGTGCTGTCTGCCTAATGGTGGGTTCTCTGCATACATGTAAGGGACAGAGAGGCTTGCTGCTAGTTACCTGAAGTTGGTTGCTAAGTGCTTGTGCTCTCTTCTACCTGCCCTGAGCTTTCTCCACTGCCCTGCTCCTCTGCCCTGCCACTCTCCTTGGAGTTGGCCAAACTTGACCTGAAACCTTTGCAGACTATGAACTAAATAAGCCTTTGAGTGTTGGGTATTTTGTCTTGGCAATGGGAAAGGTAAGACATGTGAAGGCTGAGGCTGAGTTTATGCTGGGTCTACCAGGAGCACATCCTGAACTGTTCTGCCCCACCCAAAGGACTGAGTGAAAGAATGCTTCTAGTGCACCGTGAGAGAGAGCCTATGTGTGCAAAAAAGGGAACTAGAGTGTTATCTGCCTTTTCTTTCTGTGTTTCCCTAGATGGCATCATGGACAGTCCCTTGTGGTGGCTGGAGATGACACGGATGGCCAATCTCCTGTTGAGTCCAGCGTGTCTGCTTTGGGGCCTCACCTGGGTGGAAGGTTCTAGGGCAGCACCCGGAGCCTCAGCTGCATGAGCACATCACCATGGCACTCCTGCTGGCCCAGCCTAGGCTTCTGCCTTGCTCTGCAGGGCTGGCTCTGGAGTCTCATTGGTGCAACTGCAGCCAGGCTGGTGGCTCAGAAGGGAAGGAGTTGCTGATTTTCATTGGATTCCACCTTTCAAATTTGTTTAGAGAAATCAAAACTAGGCAAAAAACTAGATACAAACTCATGTTATCATTTAGAAGTTGCACTTATTGTAAGAAAAATTTTGTTGGAACCCTTCGGTGCTTTTTCTCTTTCTCAGATGAGCCCATCACAGTTAAACTTCAAAAGCCAGAGTTTATGGGTACTCAATCACTTTTGGGGTAGATGAGAGGCACCAATCATGTTCAGAGAAACACCTTCCAGCTGAGATATTTTGATGGGGAGAATTGTGGTATGCTGGAGAGGTAGAGGACTCAAAGCTAACGCAGGTGGCAAGGATGCCAGGTGAGCAGCCCCCCTCCCCCCCGGGGGCTGGCGGAGCCAGGAGCACTGGGCTGTCAGGCTCCTTGAGCTCAGGGGCTGGGCTAACTAACTGGGACCCTTAGGAAGACCTCAGGTCCTGGTGCTACCTTGTGCAGGGACAATGCGACTCTGGAAAAAATCAGGAAAAGCTTGGGACTCCCCCACCCTTCCACGGCCTCCTAGTGTCCTGGTGGCAGCAGAGGAGGCGGCTTCACCCCGCACTTCAAGGCAGGGCGTGGAGGAGGATGGGACTTGCTGGTGCATTCCAGCAGGCCACGCTTTCCTGCGTGACAATGACCTCAGGTGGCCCAGATGTCCCAAATGCATGGCTGCTCTGCTGGGCTCCTGGCCGCCTACAGAATAGCTGAGCTGGACACTTCATTTTCTTTCCCTTCTTTTTAAAAATTGGTATTGAATGCTATGATGAAGAACTTTGCAAAATTAATTCCCCAGGGGGTGCCGCATATACTTAAATCAATTTTATCGCACATACTTTCAACACACCGACATGCCTTCTATGCCTTTCAGAGGCGAGAAATTTTCTTTTCAGTATAAGTGATGTAATTACTCAAGCTCAGTGATTATTTGAGTCTGTCTTCCTTTAATCCTCACTCCTCATCACATGTACATTAACCATGACTCTTCTACACCAAGGACAAGTATAGATGAAAAATAAGAAGTTAGATTTTCTCTGTTGAAATAAGGGAAGAGACCACTCCCTCTTCCTCCTTTCTTGCGTTGAGAACTTGTAATTACAGGTTCTTCCATTCCTGATGAGTCTCTAGGAGATGTGTGTAAAGCTTTTAAAAAACTGGATGATATTTTAGCAGTGGCAAGTTCCAGGGTAAGAAACCCAATAACTGTCTTTTTGAAATGGAAATACCCGGATGGCAGCAGCTCCACTGTGCATGACTGTGGGAGGCCAGGTGCCTGCCTTAGATGAGTCCCTCTCTTCCTCACAGCTCCACCTCCCACGGAGACATGGGAAATGCATTTCTAGATAGGGGAAAGCCAATTAGCAAGCACAGATGGCTGCTCTAATGACAGGGAACCCGGATAAGCCACCATAACAAGTGGCCAGGTGTGGTCATGTGCACTCAGTTGAAGACATCTTTCATCTTGATAACATATCTGTCATGGGCTGTGTTTTACAAAAGGGCCGGATTTCTTTCCACATTAGCAAAGTGCCTGCGTTCTCATTCTGGTTGGATACTTACTCAATAGTGACACTGCTTGCTCTCTGGCCTATGGTTATGGAGAAAGTTCTTGCTCCTTTGCATTTGTTTTTAATTTTGCTTTTAGGTGGGGTAGATATTTTGTTTTTAGTTACATTTTCCCCAACTGTCTGTCACCTCCCTCAGCTCCCTCTTCCTTTCTCCTCCCCCAGTCTATCTCTGGCTTGGGTACCTCGCTTTATCTGACCTGCCTCCCTGCCTTCAGGGCTTGTTTCCTCTGTGCTAGTCCATCCTCCTCATGGGCAGACACGTGGACTCGCGGTGCGCCCAGCTTCTTCTCCACATCCTATCTGGGCTCAGGTCTTTCCTCCCATGCAGCCCCAAGCCTTGGAAGTCCTAAGTGACCTGGCCCTTGTTTGGCCTACCATACCCCACTCTTCCTCCACCTGCTCATTGTGTCTGGGTTGCTTCTGCTTTCCACGTTTTCTACATTCGTTACTCAGTGGGTCTTAAGCCACCTCCTGCTGCATAGAGAGGCTGTCCTTTGCCACTGCCCTGGATCAGGTTAGATTCCTTACTTCCTGACACTGCACTCTTTGTGTGTGTGTGTGTGAGTGTGTGTGTGTTGTGTATGTGTGTGTGTGTGTGTGTGTGCAGGGTCTCACTACACAGCTCGAACTCATGGTGATCCTTCTGTTTTCTGCCTCCCAAATGCTGGGATTACAGGTGAGCCACCAGGCCCAGACTCCATTGTCAGCTCAGCTCACCTGTGGGCGGGGCAGTACAGCATGCAGTGCCTGGCATCAAACCCTGGTCCTTGCACTTACCTAAGCAAGTACTTAGTCCTCTGAGCCATACCACCGGCCCTGACATTGCACTCTTATATTGCCAAGGTGCGTGGTACCCGCTGTTGCATGACATGCCTTTGTTGTTCGGAGCTTGGTTCTCACATGCTGACAGGCTGTGCATTTTCCTTTCAGCATCATAAATCCAGAACCCTCTACAGTAGCTGAAGCATAGCAGACCCTCAGCAACTCCTAGTTGTGTCAATAAATGCATTTCCCCTGAAATTCCTGTCACAATCAATGTCTAGATGTCACCCTAAACTATCACATCTCATAGGTGGGAGGTGATTTTATTATAGGCAGATAAATTAGATATAGATTAATATACAGCCAGAGAGGACTGGGCTCTCAAGAAACTGAGAAGAGTCAAATAAAACTAGAGACATCAGAACTGTGGCTGAAGGTGCATCTGAAAATGACCAGATCCCAAACTAAAGATGCACTGGCCAGACCTGCATGCCTCCCTAAGGATAAGCAGGAGCTTGGAGCTATACTATAATTAGTAGCCATTAGTGTGGGCATCCAGCGAGGCATTGTTTGCCTACCCACCCGGGTGGACGACCAGAGCATCTGGACCCATCCCTTTTCAAAAATGCCTTTGTTCTTTCCCTGTCCCCACGTTGCACAGCCTGCTTCTCCATTGGATCAACAGCAGCTCAGCAGCTGTACTTGTGGTCCTGCAGGCTGACTGTGGCTTGATCCATGTTGTACCTGCACTGTGACTTTGCTATACAAATTGCCCCTGACGAAGGACATCAGTGGCAGTCCACTCCTGGAATCCCTCTTGTCTCTGAGGAGCTCTCTTTCAATAAACTTTTCTTACTCCTAACCTTTCTCCTTTGGAATTCATTCTTCAGTTTCAGGGCATGGGAACTGAATGTGCCTGACATCTAGCAAGTTGTGGGTTTCTCCTCTGTCCACTGGTCCTTGAGGCGCGACACACACAGGCGAATGAGCTCCCTGAGCAGTTGGTTACTAACTGCAACTTGAGGGTGAGTCAGGTGCGTGACCTTCTTCTCCCATAGCTCATTCTCTGCTCTGCCACCACACCAGGAGCTGTCTCTCCTCCACACTGACCCTCGCCATTCTGCTGTGCCTTGGAGCCAGCTGATGACAAAGTGCAGCCTCTACAAGCTGAACCAACCTCTCCTTCCTTAAAGCTGTGGTAGTCAAGGATTGCATCTCAGCAAGGCAAAAGTAACTGGGACAATTCCTTTTAAGGAAAATATCTTGGATTGTATTTTCCCCTGTTAGAAATCTGGGGTGACCCTGCAGATAAGCTGGGGAACTTTAAATTTGCTAGGTTTCATGCTGAAAGGCCCTAGGAATCATAGTGGGAAACTGATTCTTGCAGCCAGCACTGTTAGTTAATTATAGCTCAAGTTCCTGTGACCTGGGCCTGCCTGTGGAGCTGCCAAGTCTCATGGCCTGAGGGAAGATTGAGAGCTCTGCAGGACTGACAGGATCTCGCCTGCACCAGAGGCTTTGTACCCCTTGTTGGAAGTCAGCACTACACTGCAAGGAACAGGCGGTTGGGAGGGGACAGGCTGCCACTCCCAAGACCCTGAGGCTGGATGGTGGCGCTGGATTCTGCTGTGGTTATGGTTGATGAAGCTGCTGGGCCACGTCAGGTTATAGGAGACACACTTTGCTGTAGAAGTCGCAGGAGGAGCGGTTTTAATGACAGAGACTTGTGAATCAAGTAACTTTGTCAGCAAGAGGGCTCAGAGGTGACTAGATGGGAAAAGTCTTTTGGCAAGGGTTTTCTACTTTATTTTATCTTTCCATTCCAGTAGTTTCAAAGCATTGATAGCTTTTGTTTTTCAAATGCTTTTAACCAACACATTGAGGAGTCTTAATGACATTGGACATGACAGGAAATGATCTTACTCCACTAATCATTAAGGAGCTTTGGAGTACGTGAAATAACAGGAGTGAAAGAAAGGTATCCATTTCCTTCTCTCATTGGTGGGACAGAATGCCACATACCCACAATTAAGGGAGGAAAGGTTGATTCAGCTCACAGTTTGTGCAGTAGTCAGTCCATCCGCAGCTGGAGTCAAGACAGGGGGCTTCAGGGACAGCGGTTCAGGGCAGCAGAAAAGCAAGAGCGGCAAGAGCAAAGGGCCAGAGTGAGCCTCTTTCCCTCTTCCCTATTGCATACAAGCTCCCCACTAGGGTGGGAGCAGCACTCACACCAGCTCCAAGCCCTCTTCTTGCACAGGTTAATATTTATGAAGTGAGGACCCTGGCTCCTGACTGAGTCCCTTAATCTTTTAACTTCTCAGGTTGTCACAATGAACAACACCCCAGAGGTAAGGGCAGGTCCTCTACACCCAGGATACAGAACTGCAGAGCTACTCAGTGAAGCCTCTAGACTTCTCAAGCTCTCGCAAGGTGTCCACCACTGTGCTCCTTTTGCCACCCCAAGGATTTTGGGCTTCTGTGAGGACATGAGCCGGACTTCCTGCACATACTGCAAGTTTGGTCTCCCTTTGTCACTTGGTTTCTACTTTCAATTAATTAAAAAAGGAGAGCCTGGCCTGGATGCCAGAGTGCGTTTGCTTGCTCCGGATCCGCTGTGGTGTCGCAGATCCTTTCCGGTGTGTGTTGGGAGAGGCTGAAGCTGTTGCTTCTGTGAAACCTGCCCTTGAGCCCTGGGCTCCAGCTCCGCGGTGCCAGGGGAGCAAAGCGTGTGGAGTCACTTTGCACTTATCCTTCTGTTCTCTGAAAGTGCTGCCAGAGCCGCTGTGAGCATCCCCCAGGAGACCAGAGGGTGGAGTGAAGCACGGCAAGAGCTGCGGCATGGCGTCCCGCTCTGCTTCTCTCTGCAGATGGAGCACTGAGGCGGTGCCTTCCTAGGACGTTCTTCAGGAAACCGAATCAATGTCTAAGTCGTACGTCCTCGGGTCTGAGGCTGTGTGTGCGGGTCAAAGGAGACAGGCTATGAGGAGTTTGCGGAGCAGAACTATCAATCCTTTGTTTGATCTCTGTCTGCTTAAGATCAGAAACACCCCTCTGTTTCTACAACATTGCTGAGGTTTCTCATCATGACTTTCCACGAGGGACTGCGCTGCATCTGGGTTCGCGATGCCCCTTGGCCTGGGTGCTTTTCCTCCATCATCTGCCCTGAGGCTGGGGCCTTGCAATGCTCTTCCCACAATCATGCAGAGTCCCCCGAATGCCTGAAGCACCCAAACCAGCAGGACTCAGAGCAGCTGCCCCCCAAAGTAGTACGTAGATGAACTGATAGATGAACTCGCCGATAGGAAAATAGGATAGAAGCGAGAAGCCCAGTATCGCCTTCCTTGTCTTCTCCCAAACATCTCCACTGGATGCTTTGTTGGTTTTCTGAATAAAGGAGAGTAAGATGCCTGACAGTAAAACTTTGAGTTTTTAAAACAGAAAGTGCTCAGTAAATCTTACCATTGAACAGTGCATGCTAGTGGCCTAGCACCAAAGAGAATATTAAGAGAATCTAAAACAACATCTGTGGCTGTCGGTTCCTCTTTGTAGGCTGTGATGACTGCATTCTCAAGGGGAGCTGGCACGTGGACATAAGGCACCTTTTCTCTCTCTGTCTCTCCCATGCTCAGCCCCTTGCCTCCCCGCCCCTGCATCTCTCAGCCTTCTTCTCTTTTGCAGAGAGATCAACCTCTAGTTCTTACAGCCTTTTATTTTGTGCTCTGTTTGTATTTTGGGTTTCCCACATAAGAGAAATCACACCATGTTTAAGCCTGCACATCTGACTTCTTACACTCAGTGTTAGGGCCCTCGGGTGCATCCATTTTTCCACAAATGATTCAGGTTTGTCCTTCTTTATGGCAGAGTAATACTGCATTATGTATATAAATACCACTTTTCTTTATTCACTCGTCTGTTAATGAACATGTCCGCTGTGTCCAGGATTCAGCTACGAGGAGCTGTGTTGCTGCAAACCTGTGTCCCTGTAATGTGTCCTTAACCCTTTGGGGGCAATATCTTGAAGGAGAGTAGCTGGATCAAATGGAACGCCTAGCTCAGTGTTTTGAGGACTCTCCGCCCTGACTTCTGTGCTGGAGCTCGCATTCCCAGGACAACGCAGAAGAGCTCCTCTTCTCTGCACTTGTTATTATTTGATATCTCGCTGGAAGCCATTCCTCTGGAGTGAGGTAGAATTCCAGTGTTGTGTCAGTGTGCATCTCTCCAGTGGCCAGAGATTCTGAGAGTTTTCTCACGTGTCCACTGGCCATTTGTATGTCTTTTCAGAAGTGTCCCCTCACTTTAGTCCTCCATTGCTTTGACTGGGTCTTTTATTTTGGGTGGTAATTTCTTTTTCTTTTTTGACCTGAACCTCTCTAGGTGTCATGACCTACAACCTGGCTCCTGTGACTCGTATGAGGCCAATCATGGTGGTGGGTGGCTGTCCTTTCATTGTTTCTGTGTTGGGGATGGGTTGGTGCCTATTTTGCTGTCTTGCTGCGGCTTACAAGACCCGGAAGTCCAACATGAAGACGTGAGCACACGTCATGCTGCTGAGGACCAACGCGCTGCACTTACACGTTGGCACCTCGCTTTTGTGCTCTCTGGAATGAACGTGTGCTGTGTGCTCACGTGGCCGAGGAACAGCTTTGCAGATTGGATGCATGGAGAAGGCTTTTGGAAGGCAGTAGCCATTCACAGAGGCAGCGTCTTCAGAACTTTACCTGGTAACAGCCCATCTCTTAACACTAGTTCGCATAGAACTTTTTTTTTAAAGAATACAAATAGTGATGTAAAAAAGCATTAGAAATGATACAAGATTTCACTAAACAATGTAATAGGAATTCAACAATAGTTGTATTACGTGGTGCTATCTTCAAATTAGTTGTTCAGATTATCAGATTATATATAATTATATTATCAATTGTAAACATGTAAGATTTGTTTAAAGATGAAAACAATAACAAAGAAATTAGAAATTCAAAAGGGGAAAAACAATCAGAGTGAAAACAAAAAAATTAATCATTGACTGCTCTTTTCAAAAGACCAGCAGAAATCAACAGTACAATTACCCAAACTGTTCTGCATGTTCACTAAATCCATTTTCCCCTTCTTTCATTTGTCCTTTTCCTCATCCCAGGTTTCTTTACCATTGAACAATTTCTTTCCCTTTCACAGTAGCTGTTGTACCATTTAGATTTCATTTACTCTTTCAGGTTCTCACACTAGTGAGATAACACAATGTTTGCACATGTGGATCTGGATTATTGCACTTACCAATGTAGTCTCGCGTGGCCTCCAGTTATCTGAAAAAACTTCAAATTTTTCTTTCTTATACCTGGACAGTACTCCATTATGACACATATTATTTTCATTACACATTAATTCTGAGGTTATCTTTCGACTACAGGGCTGTGCTGTCTGAGTTTATGGAGCAGCTTTCATTGAAAAAAGTTTTATTCTCCAATGACATTATAAGTAATTAAAGTTATCAATCTTTTTATTTGCCAAATTATTGAGGTTTGTGGTAAAGGCTTTCCACTTTTGTACAGTGCCACACATATTTTAAAATGAGCCAGTACCAGAGCAAGCACACGGGGGTTATTTAGAACATTTGTCTTTTTCTAATATGTCTTGTTTCTTTCTATATGTGTGTCTTAGGTTATTTACTTTCTTAAGGTAAAATTTTTAGTTTTCACATTACGTTAAAAACATAAAATACTTTACACAATCACAAGATGCCACTTGTTAGATGCTTAACTATTTCTCTTCCTTCATGTCTGTATTCTCTAATTTCTAATATAGAGAAGAAATTAATTGTAAAGGTACATTAACAGATCTAAGACTCAAATGATAAAGTCCAACTAGAGAACCTACAAATAGACCTTCTTCCCTTCCCAAGTTTATGCCACAGTATATATAGAAAAGTCTAGAAATGTTCTAAATACATGTCTCACAAATTTAACCTTGTTAAACTGATGCTAAAATCATAATATATTCCAGCTCTGTTAAAATGTTGAATTATAATGGAACGTTTAGGTGTTTTGTCCTCCACTTTTGCTGTTGCTGACTGTCACTCAAAATCTCTTGAAAGGGTGACATGAAACACATGCATATAAACAATATTCTTTTTGTTACAAATGCTGTTAAGAGACGTTGAAAGAACAGGTAACAGTCAATGGCTAACAGGAGTTGTTTATACCATGAATAGATTTTTATTTATTGATCATTTATAAAGTATGTTTTCCTAATAATAGAGATAATACAGAGATTGATAGGCTCAAGTGAAAAGCAGGTTGAAAATTACAGTCTCAGGACAGAAACAGATGTGATAGTAATTATGAACATGAATGATGCTGTGCACGAAAAGCTCAGAGCTTTTAGTTTCTTTCTCGTGCCCAGTTCTTGGGCTGGGATTTCTGTACACTGCTGCTGCCTAGAACATGAGAGAATATGTTTCCATGCCTTATTTGGGATCCTAGAGAAAAAACTTCAGCTGTGCAGAGTTGACTGTGATTTTTTTTTTTTTTTTTTTTTTTTTTTTTTTTGTATTTTAGGGAAAGATCTACAAGGTGTTCAGGATCTCACTACTAGGTCAGACTCCTGGTGATCTGCCTGTTTATAGCCTCCCAAGAGCTGGGATTACAGGCAAGCACCACCATACTCAGTCTCAATTGTCTTCTCAGCACACCCCAGAGGTGGGGCAGGCACCCCTGCTGTAGGCCTGGGGATCAAACCTTAGCCCCTGCTTGCAGGTGCTTTAATCTGCTGAGCTATTGAATGTGATGTTAATGTAACTTTTTAAAATAAATGCCCTTGATTGTGTTTGCTCTTCCTCCAAGACAGCAGTAACTAGAGTTGGAGTTGCTCCACCCAGGTGTGTGGTTGTGTTACTAAAGGTGTGGGTGTGGACAGCTACTGCTAATTTCCTAGACAAATAAAACCTTCTCTAGGACCAGGCCTGCTTGGAGCCAGGCTCAGAAAAGATGGGGCTGCTTCTGGGTCCAGAGCCAGCTCAACAGCAGACCCTGCTTGCAGGACTCCGGCTGCCTTCTCAAAGTGGCTTCCTTCTGACTCTGGGTGTCACAGCCTGGCCCCTGAAACTTGCCTGAAGCTACTTTTGGTGGGTGGCTATTCATCCATTTATTGCTTCAGTGTGTGGGATGGGGTTGAGGTCTCCCTGTTTTGCCATCTTGCTGACATCAGCATTCTACATTTTACAATTTGTGTTTGTAATAAAAAAAAAAACACAATGTGCTTTATAAAAGATAATTATGTGACAGTTTTAATGCAGACCAATTAGGGAAGAAACTGAGGTAGCTCAATGTGCTTTATAAAAGATAATTATATGACAGTTTTAATGCAGACCAATAAGGGAAGAAACTGAGGTAGCTCTGATGTAAAATTCAGGAAAAGGAAGTATATCACAAAATAAAAGTAAATGGCTAACAAATATGAAAAATATTCAATTTCATTGAAAATAGCAGTGGAAATTAAAACATCAAAAATGTACAGTGAAGGCTTAAATAAAAGAATAAAGTGGTATGACTTTAAGGCTTTAGGAGTTTCAAAACTTTGCAGTAGAGTTCAATATTCTCTGGGGGTTAAGACAAGGAATGTCTCTGTGCACTCTATGTTTATTTGGTTTTCAAACAAGGACAAGGGTTACTGGAGAAAATGTGGAAATCTTAGCAGGACCTTGAGAACTCTTTTTCCAAGTAATAAATTATGCCACCTGGGAGAGCTGCCTTGTCTTTAGGTTGAAGTAATTTGTAGGAGTGCAGAGCTGCAGCTGCAGTCTCCTTTCTAGTTAATTGGGGTTGAGCCAGATGTCCTCAGCTGTGGCCTTATCATGTCCTTCAAGGCTTCAGGGCTTCACCGTCCATTGTGGGCCTCAGCCAGGACCAGTGACCCACAGAGGTCCACTTACTGCCCACCTCCACACAAGACAGACAGACTCACACGTAAGCATGAAAGCCAATGGGCTAACATTGAATCCTGCTCAGAGCCACTTCACGGTGGTCTCCTTCAGTAGACCAAATATTTTCAGGGGCAGAGCTTAGCCACGCAGCCTTTCCCGAGCCTACCTGAGGAGGTTGTGGTCACAGTCACCCTACCCTCCCGTGTAGGCCACTGTTGCTAAGGGCTCTGAGCACAAGAGCAGCTCTCTGAGATGCAGGCGGACACCGTGTGCTGCCCATCCCCATCTGTGGTCATGGACTTGCCCACCTTCAGCTTCTCCATCTGCCCCAAGGTCCTGCACCTCCACTGCTCCCTGCAGCTGGCTCCCCTCCCAGTTTAGATTTTTGAGGCATGGTAACTGCAGGTGTTTTTGAGAGGTTTTCCATCATCTGACATTTGCTGCAGTTGCTGAGGTGTTGGGACTGTCTGCTTGTGGGCTGGTATCTGCTAAGCAACTATGAGGGCCTCACCCGTGCCTAGAGAAACGTCCCACCTTGTGAACTGTCTTGAGTCCTGGAGGCCAAGTCTGCAGGGACTGAGGACCACCCTGAGTCAGTGCAGCTCCAGTGCAAACCCCTTCAGTTGGAATGATTTCCTAGTACTGCTTGGAATCAGAGGGTTGGTGTTCAGTGCTTGATAAAATGTATTTTGTGCTGATTACTGGAAACAGAGCTAGAGGCTGGAGGCACAGCACAGTAGGGCTGACACTTTATTCTCTATTTCTCTCCAAAGAAAACTCTCTGTCTTCTCTCCTGGTCATTTTTATATTCATTTACATTTTCAGGATCACATGAGCAGGTTTCATGTAAATATGTATAAGTTAGGACAGAGAACCTTAAGCCTGCTGTGGTGGCCAATACGTGAAATTTCAGCTATTCAGCAAGCTGAGCCAGGAGGATCTCAAGCTTCAGTCCAGCTTGTCTCAAAAATATGGAAGCATTCTGGAACCCTGTCTCAAACGAAAAGGAATGAAAAGAGCCGAGGATGCGGCTTATTGCTTCCTGCGTTTAATTTCCTTCCACAAAAGCACACAACAAGTATGAAAGAGAAAAGGAAGGACAGCAGACCATAGTTATAGATTTCTTTTGTGTGGATCAAAGAAAATTACATGGTTCACGACAACGACAGAGCACTTTATGGCAGGCTAGGTACTGCGCTTTTTTATCTGTGGACCTGGAAGTGAATGAGGCTTCTTTTGAGGAGAGAGGAGAGTAGGCGGGACGGAGATTACAGCTGCAGTCGCTTTCTCTTGATTCCTAAGCAGGAGCAATAGCTTCTTGCCCTACACATGAGGAAGGCTTATGTGAAAATTGTATTTCGCTAAACCTTCCTGTCCCAAGTTGCTTTTCCTCAGTGGCTGTGCTGGTCCCTGGATTTAGTCTGCTGTACCTCTTCAAGCAGTGGACAGAAAACAGCAAAATCTCCATCCTTGGAACAGTGGAGGCTGATGGCACAGGCATGACCAGGATGCTTTTGTCCACTGATCTTTCTGTTGTTCTGTATGCTCTCCCTGGTATCTGATCCATTCACATGGTTTCTGCAACAAGCTCATGGATTTGAGAGACCAGATGTGATTTACCTTGTTTTGGCAGGAGTGTTTAATACTGCTTAGTCCACAAGAGCTAGTAATGCTTTACATTGAGAGAATGCTTGGCATGGTGATTTAAAAGAGGAAACTGCTCTTTGGATTGTATTTGCTAACAATATGATTTCTAATTCTCTTAATTATTAAAAGGTTATGAATCATATTATAAGAATATATTATTGGTAGTTTTGTATGCAACCAAGTAAAAGCATTAGATGCAGTACAAAAAAATCTTAAATGAATGTCACATACTGTGGTAGTACTGTGTTGTGAAACATAGAATTTGTTCTTTCAGGCACTCAAAAATGGCATGTTTCTACTTTAGCAACCATCTTACTTTTCTCATTGCTGAGACATAAATGCCTGGCACCAAAGCTAAAGGAGGAAAGGCTTATGTTGGCTCACAGTTCGCAGAGGTCCAGTCCATGGCCAGATTCCTCCAAATCAGGGCAGCACATGGCAGAGCAGGCAGGAGGCGTCTGAGGACAAGCAGCAACAGCAGCAGCAGCAGGCGGCCAGCAGGGACCTTCTTTCCATCCCTGACCTCCTACCCTCGCCTCGGGCAGGCAGCGCTCACAGCCAGAGTGGGGCAGCCTCGTCCCAGCGTCGCACCCACGGCGAGGCAAGCCCAGCACCACAGCCTTGATCGCAGCATCACTCTACATGCAGCCCCTCCGAGAAGACCCCTGTGACCACGTTAGGCTTTGGGGGATGTCTGGACACGGCCATTGCAGTATCCTTAAAGAGTACTGACTTAATATGTGTATTTTGGTAACCATTTGCCTCTGTTCCCACTAGGAAGTTGCTCCTCTCAAATAGATTTAGTTGAAGCATTTGAGTTGCATTAGATTAGTAACATGATGCCAGACACTTAGCTGAATTCTGGCGGGGGGTTAGGAGCAAGGTTGTGTAAGGGTGTGAATCTGTGGCTTCCATTGTGGAGTCCTGTCTATGCTGGCTACATTTCTGTCACTTCTGAGATGAAACACCCAACATCCAAAATTAAGGGAGGGAAGGTTTACTTAGCTCGTAGTCTCTGGGGGTTTCAGTCCATAATCAGCTGTCCCACGGTGGGATGGCACCCGGCGGAGGACAGCAGTTCAAGGTGGCTGAAGACAGCAAAAGCAGCACGAGCAGAAGGGGGAGAGGAAGCCTCTTCTCCTCTCTTGTGCTGCAGGCGAGCTGCACACCCAGGCGGGTACAGCGCAGTCATGACCGCCATGCCCTGCTCTGACATGTGCTGAGGGGGCTTGCATAGCGCAGACTCCAGCCCCCTGCTAAACTTTTTAAGTTTACACAATGAAAAGCATCCTAGGCTGTAGGGACTTGACCGCTCTACCAGGATGTAGAACTGCAGAGTTACCTTGCTGCACTTCTAGGCTTCCCAAGCAGCCAAAGGGTACCACCATTCCACTGTCCCTGAGGAAGTGATTCTACTTCATATCTCAATAGGCACAAAATATTCACAAATTACTCTTAGTCACATGTTGGCTGTGGCTTGTCTTCATGGTGATTTTGAATTACATTTTGCCTCGTACTCTTTTCATCTTCTTTATCTTGGCTACTTTATCTCTGTAGTTCGCTCAAGTTCCTAAGGTGCCAAGATAGCTGATTAAGATTTTTAATTACGTGACTGTTACCCGCAGGCCCAGACTTCAGAAATTCCAATTAAAGATGAGAGGCGGCCCCCAACAGTGGGATATTTGGACACCTCAGATCTAATACTCAGTGCCCTCTTTCTGAAATTTAAGCATTTTTACTTTAATTTTTTTTTTACTGGTACATGTGTGCAGTACATAACTTTTTTTTTTTTTTTTAATAGAAGGACAAATCAGCTAACCTCTCTGTTTTGGAAGCAACTTTTCTAAATTATAATGCACATAATGTGTGCTCGCCTTGTCATTTTCACTATGATTGGTAGAATTAAAAAAAAATTACATATGGATTTCCAAGGCTTGGTAGACAGGAAGACACTAATTAAATATAGTTGGATGGGATGGACAAAACCTTGCTTTACTGAACAGGTAGCCTGATGTAGCGCATGCCTTTGGCAGCAGTAGCGTGCACAGAGAGATATTTTTATTATTGTGAACCAATTCAATTGCTAAGGCCTTTGTGTCTCCTGGGGGCTGTCCTTCCATCAATACACATATATAAAGCACAGCGCTTTTCTTGGGAGGAAATTACAGGGTTCTTGCTGGGAATCTTTCTTTTAGCAGAGGCACAGGAAGGGATTGAGAGAGGAGAAGGAGTGGGCTGAGCTCAACTGAAATAGTCATTAGACGACAGGGGCCAAGGGAAAGCTCGAATTTCAGAGAAAGTTTTAAAAAGTACGCCTTTGAGATCATTCTAATGGGTTCTGGCTCCCCTCTTAGAGCAGTGACTTTTCCTTGATCTCTGGGCCCCTACCCCTCCCTGTTCCTCACCCAAAGGACTCTAACTTTGAGCCCAGGTTCACGCTCTTGGGAAAAGTTTCCATGAGCTCCTGCAGCTCTTTCTGGTTTACCCTCTTCCTCTGAGCCCTTCCCCTTCGTTTCTTTCTTCCTCAGACACCTTCTGAATAAAATCTGCCACTTGTTAGAAAAACAGTGCAAATGTACAACTTACACCAATCTGTGCTCAGATCTTAAACTTCCCTCCTCTTAGTAGCTGTTATGAGCAGGTAAGACCTGGCCCTACAGAATCACATGGATGAACTTGTGCTGAATATTGTAGGAAAAACTCTTGATTTTGTTTATGTTTGTGCATTTTTGTCCCTTAGGAAAGTGTCTAAAGCCAGGTGCTGACAGGAACGAGGCTTATTTAGTTCACAGCTTTGAAAGGTGATGGACAAAGCTCTGGTGAGAGCCCCTTGGCTGTGTCACCTGAGAGCAGCGGCACAGTGGTGGGCGAATCAGAGCAGAAGCTGCATGAGCCTCTGGAGTCTTCCAATCCCCTTTCCGGGCCCCTCCATGTCTAAGCACCGCTATGTTGGGGGCTGCTTCCCTACACATGGACCCTGGGTCACCTACTAGCCATATCCGAAGTGTTCCTTGTCCAGCGTGGATCCAGTGCTGCGCGCAGCTCCTCAGGAATGCACCAAGGGTCCAGGTCGTGCGCGCTTGGTGCAGCTGCTTCCGGGGCCTTGCACCAGGCCAGGCTCAGTCCGTGTGCGAGCTCCGGAAGCCCTTACAGCGTCTCCTCTTTCTCCCTGCTCCCTCCTCTGACATTCTGACCCCTTTCATCCAACTCATCATCGCTTAGGGTTTCTAGGTATCTTCTATGTTTAAGGTCTTCTGAGAGGAGCATCTGTGAAGCAAACACTGTTCTCTGAGGGTCGCTCCACCGAGCGGCATTGACGCTGGCCTATGTTCCATAGGGAGCCGCTTTCAGTCCTTGTGTCAGTCCAGGAAGTTTATATTTGTAACACCATGGCTAAGTTATTGCAGTGCCTTTTAGCTAATTCCAGTCTACCACTTCCAGTGCAATCCACAGAGAAAATAAATACACTGAGGTGTATTTATAGTTATGGGCAACCAAGTGGTCCTAAGTCCAGTCGTAGTGATGGCTATCTGGGATAAAGTCCTGGACCCAGGACCGAACCTGGGTTTTATTCAGTCATGAAGGAGGAGTGGCTTGAGGATGAATGACTGAGAATGCAGGAAGTAGGTGAGCACTGTGAGCTGGGCTGGCTGCATTGCCTCTGCGATAGGGACAGCAGGATGTGCGGAGAGTAGTCTGCATTGTACTATTGAGATAGTATCTAACGATGTGGGGTCCGGTGCTTCAGCTCTGATGTGTAATCTTTCAAGCCGCTGGAATCCATAAGCTTCTATCTCAAGGCTCAACCCCAGCCGACAGAGAGCACTGGCTCTTCCTCCTGTCTCCATCTGGCTCATATTAAAGAGCAGCAGGTGTGGGTTATCAGGGGAATACCCACTCTGTCTTCAAATACTACCACCAGCACCTCAGTTAGACCAATACACATTGCTTAAAGCCAATTGAAG
Organism: Ctenomys sociabilis; assembly: GCA_004027165.1. Classification (NCBI taxonomy): domain Eukaryota; kingdom Metazoa; phylum Chordata; class Mammalia; order Rodentia; family Ctenomyidae; genus Ctenomys; species Ctenomys sociabilis. The sequence continues at coordinate 52,310 of PVKA01004392.1, forward strand.
GGATAAGGAAAAGTCCTAGCCAGCTCTGTCCCTATCAATACATGGAAATAAGGTCAGACACAGCCAGAATGAAGACAACTGCTCTTCTTTCAAGGAGAGCCGCCCAGGTGGTCCTCCACAATGTTTCAATACTTCTGTCCTATAGGGACAGAGATCAGGATAGTGAAAGAAGAAGGGGACAGAAGTCAGTAGACTGACTGTGCCACTGGGTTGGGGAGTATGGAATAGGAATCCTGGGTTTATTCATTTTTCCATCAGTGCCACATATCAGCAGAGTTGTCTCAGTGAACTAAACTTGCTTGAAGAAACTGAAGTGTGTGTGGTAGTGAGTAGGAGGCTGCCTTTTGGAGGACTGAAATAATTTAATCAGTTCAGTCTCAGAATACAGGGAGGAGATATTTAGGTACATGTGGTTCTGCAATGTCTGGGTCATCTTAATGTTCATATATGAAATCTCTGATTATTATTCATTATCATAAAACAGTGCCACAGTAATTTTTTATCTATCTATATTTAATCAACTTATTTGTTTATCACTGATTTTTTAGGGTGCTGGGAATCCAGGGCTTTGACATGCTCCCCTGCTCTGCCACTGAGCCACTCCACTGACCCTTGTAGTGGTTGATCCATTGAGTCAACTTGAGAAGTTTAGTTACAAGGCTAACTACATTGGCTCACAAAATGCACACCCTAGGGTGTGGAGGCCCTGCCCTGGAGGATGTAAAAGGGAACTGAGGAAAGATGGAGTGTACCATTTCCTCGCAGGGGCTCTGGTCTTCGCAGGCAGTTTGGACGTCATATCCTGGCTCTAGTGCAGACTCTTGGTGTCTGCCTTAGATCCTTCGGCCTTCTGGTGCAGACTCATCAACCTTCCAGCACAGACCCATGGGCCTCCCGATACAGACTTTCACGGAACCCTGCAGTGAGCTCCAGGCCTTGGACTGAATGCTCAGTCTCCAGTGTGCAGACGCCCTCTGCACACTTCCTCATCCGACTCTGTGGCTGACCGTGGTAAGCCAGTCTTGCACATTTGTACATCTTGTGCTACATCTGTTCCTCTAGTAAAACCCTAAGTGATACAACCCTTATTATGTTTCATTATAATATTTAGCTGAATCTGTGCTTAGGCCTTAGAGTTTGTAACTAATTTAGTATGTTTTCACATGAGGGACCTACAGAAGCAGTTTTCCTGAGCCATATCCATTAAGCACAATAAAACCTAGCATAATAAAATGGAAGCTCTCTTTAATAAAATACTTATGCATGGCCTTATTTTGTTTATAATATAAATATTTAGATTACACTATCTTTTTTTAAAAAAGGGTTACCTGCACATTTACCTAAAATTAAGCAAGTTATTCTTTGGACTGTCCTAGGAAGTGACAAAAGATGTAGACACAGGAGCCCATTTTGCTGCAGATAGCTCATATAAGAGAAGTTCCAACATGTTCTACCTGCAAGTAGCAGTGGACTCAAAGACCCTGGCTTTCTCTCCCTGAGTGCCTGTGCTCTGCTGGGCCCCAGTCTGCCCCTGGCTCATTCTCTCAGGACCAAAAACCCCACAACAGGCACTCTTGACATAGTGAATTTGGAACTTATACAAATGCAGGGAATCTGTGCTCATTCTTTTACCTGGTAAAAGAAATGTGGCTTAAGCTCCAAACAATTTTTCCAACAGTTATTTGGAAATAATGCTTGCCAGATGAGATATGAAAACTAAATTTCTAGAAGGATTTTACAAAATTAACAAAATGATAAAATATAGATAATTATTACCTGTGTCTAACAGTATGTTTTTCTTTTAAAGTGCTTGGTATAGTGTCTTATTCCAGCTCGGACTCATGGGGGTCCTCCTGCTTGCGTCTTTCCCAGAGCTGAGGTTACAAGCATGCGCCACTGTGTCCAGACTCAGCCTCCATCTCAGTGCACCCACGGGTGCAGCCAGGGCACATGCGGTGCTGGGGTGGAATCCTGGTCCCTGTGCTTGCCCAAGGAGGCACTTAGTCCACCGCACTATCTTACTGACCCAACGGTTCTTAATAAAGTCTAATCAAACCATAAATGCTGGAGACTGTTATAGTAGTGCTGATAATTAAGGAAGCGCCACTTACTATGCCATGGGCCATGTTAAACACTACCTATAAGAAGATGAGAAAATTGTTTTCATCTATGAGTGCCTCATTCTCAAGTCAAAAAGATAAACACTGAAAGGAAAAACTCAATTGAATAAAAATGAAGCTTCTATTCTAATATTGCAGCACAGATTGTAAAAGTGACACTTTCTAGATTGTCATTGCTAAGACACTGAGAACTGTGAAGCAGTACACACTGCTTTCAAAGGAGGGCACACAGAAAATGGTGTCTGAGGCACTTTAGAGGAATTCTGCATAAGAAATGACAGAGGAAGGTCACAGGTACAAGTGTGAGGGCTCCAGCAGGGTCATTTATCAGAGCAACCAATTATGACCGTGTTGGGCCGGGCGTGAAATGCCAAAAAACGATGCCAGCTTTAATCTAAAAAGATTTGGGGAAAGACAGAATTGACAAATGAACTGGTGTTCTTCATCATATATCTTTTGAGGACACACTGGAACAGAAACCGCCACCAATATTTCTTTTAGTAGTGGAAACTTCCACGAGACTGTCAGCACTTTTAAAGAATTAGGAGCCCACCTTCCCACTTTTTCCCTGAACTCGCTGAACTTCTCTGAGCCTTAGTTGCCTTTTCCTTATACACTGTCTGCCTCTTAGAGCATCAGCGAAGGTGCATTCATTCATGAGTTGCCTGGGGAACATACTGAAGTCTTATTTGATTCAATCTTGAGTATTGTTATTGCACTTAATTAGAGAGAAAAGGGATATACTTGCCCTCGAACAGCCAGGAAAATGGAATTCTGACCTATTTCACTGCAAAATCTAAGCTTATGTCAATGAGTTCTTCATTTGAAAAACTGGGCATACACAAATTATACTTATTTAGTTAATCATTCAACAAGTTTCTAGGACTTACTGGGTTTGAGGCATTCCACCCAAGGCACAATGAGGAGGAACATACCAGTAGAGAGTACAGTGAGGTAAAAAATCGGGTGATCTTCTATTGGCTAAGGCAGATCTGAAGGTTTAGGTTCATGTTTTCCAAGTTATACACTAACACAAAATCTCCATAGTGGCTATAATAATTAAGAAATCAACTTAAGAAGTAATATTCAAGCCTATATCTCAGTTCTACAATAATGCACCCTTTTATGGATGTGTAGCTATAAATACATATGCTAAAAGCTCAGAATTTGTAAATAAATGAGAATTCTAAAGAAGAATTTTAGAGTCTCATATACATATTAATATATATATATCAATTTATGTATCTTTTTCTTACTACTATAACTATAATTTATCTCTTAATGTATCTATATATATAAAGACAATACATATATAACATACATATATCAACACAATATCAGAAGTGTGAAGGATTGGGGCTGGGATGTAGCTCAGTGGCAAAAGCACTTGCTTGGCAAGTGTAAGGTCCAGAGTTCGATCCTCAGTACTGAAAAACCCAAACCAAACCAACCAACAAAACAAACAAAAATATAGAAAAATGTGTGTGGGTGAAAGGTGGAGACCTGATAACATTTCTGAGAGTAAGTTGAAAAGAATAGCTCTCATAAAGAAGGGCTTTGATGATTTTAATTGAAGGAAATATAGGAGTAAGGAGCTGAGCAGCAAGCACCATTTTTTCTTTTTTGGACTATTTATTGATTGATTGATTTATTGATTGATTGATACAGTGTCCTCTAATATGTTTAGACTCATAGTGACCCTCTTGTCTCAGCTTTCCCAGCACCGGGATTACAAGGATGTGCCACCATGCCTGATTTCAGTGGCTGGTACAGTGGGTCTGAGGTTCCAGGGCCTGCATAACATGTGGTAATGGGGATCAAACCTGGGTGCTTGAACTTGCTAGGTAGGCACTTAAGCCACTACGCTATCTTCTTAGCCAACAAGTGCCATATTTATATGACATTTCTTTATGGTATGCAATTGTGAAATTAGTACAGCGTGTATAGGTGATATTTTGCTATTTACATGTAAGAACACCAGGTGACTGTGAAGTTAGCTGGAGAGGAGGAGAGGACTTCGTGATTTTATTGGGTGAGATTGGCAGTTAGAACGTGCTGCACTGTATAGAGATTTTTTAAATATAGAGATGGGTTTTTATAGAGGTATCCACTGAGCTATCTCCCTGGTCCAGTATAGCATTTTTGCAATCGCAAAAGGAACCCAAATATCAAGAAACATTACACAGATGCGTCAGTACCAATGCTGGAGATATAGTGGAATAATATGGAGTACAGTGGGCCGGGCATAGAAGAGGTCATGAGATAAGTCATGGGGGAAAAGGCTCCAGATGGGCAGCTGCTTGGCATAAACCTCAAAAAACTTTAAGATACTTACTCCTTACTAACAAGGCTTTGACGACTATCAGAAGATTCACTCTGAATCTACGAGTTCCATGTATATGCCCGCAGGTACATCTAGCTCTTGCTTAATGTCTAGTATGTGTATCTCCTTATAAATACTTGTGCAGATATAACCAATGCCTATGGTCTTCATAAATATCCTAGCCAAATTTATTTAAGCACATAAGTAAACGAATGATGAGAATATTCCATCTTTGAGGCAGTGTAGTAGAAAGCTGGTTTCCAAAGATGTACCATATAGCCAGGCATGGTGGTCACAACTGTTCTCTTAGCACATGGGAAGCTGAGGCAGGAGGATTGCAGGGAGTTCCAGGCCGCCTGGGATACAAATTGAGTTCAAATCCAGCCTACACTGCTTAGTGAAACCTCGTCTCAAAAAGACAATTCCCAAGTTGTGTTTTATGGGTAGGTGTTCCCCCAAAGCCTCATGCAGTCATAGGGCAGCTTCTGGAGTTTGTGATTAACTCATGATCCATTGGGATTATGTGGGTAAATGCTGCACCAAGCCCGGGGAATATAGCCTGAATGCAGCGTAAGGGACATGGGCTTGCTCTCTGCTGCCATTTTGCTGCTACGCCTCCCTTTTGCTCTTGCTCTTTGCTGCCACCGTGAAAGTTTGCAGTCTGTCTTGGAGCTAGCTGAGTATGGACTTAAACCTCTATTAACTGTGAGTTTGTCCCAACAATGAGAGAAGAATAACCAGAAAATTTGGTACCAGAAAAATGGGGACGTTGTTGTGGCTACCTGACTATGTGGATTATAGGCTTTTTGGAATGGCTTATCAGAAGACATAGGAAAGATTCAGAGATGTTGCCCACAAGAGAAGCACTGGAGCACCTTTGGCTGTTCTGTATGAGAGATTCTGATCAGAACTCAGAAGACCAGAAGGCTGAAAGAAATCCTGCCTCTAAAGATCAGACTGGGAATGTTTCTACTGGGAAGAAGGACTACGTAGGTTGTTGGACTCCAGATGATGTGTATTATGGATTGGCAGAAAGTTTGTCTGTATTTTTTTCATGTCCAGAGACTGTCTGAGACTTAGATTAAGCATGGAAGACTGCTTAATCTCTCAAAAGAAATTTCAAAGCAGCCAAATATTGAGGCAGTGGCATGGCTATGGTTAGGGGCATTTAGTCAGATTTATGTTGAGAATCAAGAGCAAGGAGCCCAGAAGGATTATTTAAAATGTGAGTTTAGCCCAAAGGGAAGCTCCAATAGAGCTGTGGACTGCAAAGATAGAGTCAAGAGGATCTCAATTGATGAGAAGGAACAAGAGAATGGAAAAGATGGCCTGAGGGCATCACAGAGGCAGCAGGTCTCCAACTTTTGCAGTCTCAGAACCACAAAGTTGGTGAACTTTGCCTTGCGGAAATATCTGAAGAGCCCCAAGTTCCAGAATGGAGGCAGCGGTCACCCCAGGTTCCAGAATGGTGCTGAAATGGAGAATTTGTTCCTCAGAATCAGGGTCAGAGTACTCAGCAATCCAGGCATTCAACTCCAGCAGCCAAGAGAGAAGAAAACCTGGCTACTGCTCCAGCTGCCAGTAAACCTTGGCATGATCCATGTGGCATGGGTTTTAAGGTGCTTGCAGAATGTAGTTCTGAGGTTAAGAAGGCTTCCACTTAACATTTCAAAAGGCCTGGGAGGGCCTTTGCCAAGAGAGGGCAGTGTGTAAGGCTGTGAGTGAGAAGCCTATTCAGTGGAAACTACAGAAGTTTGGAAAATCCAGGAATGTGGATCACCTAAGGGAAACTTCCAGAGGGGAACAAAGCTGGCCTAAGAGAGAAACCATGGGAGCTACTACCAAGCATGCCACAGGAGCAGAATCACATGGAACTCACAATTTGCAGCTGATTGCTTCAGATGTTCCACAAGGAACTATAGTATTTAATGTTTGCCATGCTGGATTTTGGGCTTGCTTTGATCCCAATGCTTTGTATTCCTCTGCTGTGTGTAACTTTTGGAATGTCAGTGTTTATCTTGTGCCATTGAATACTGGGAGTGTTCAAGTTTTCTTTGTACAGGAGCTCACAGCTAGGAGTTTGCCTTAGAACTTGGGAAAGACTTGGAACTTGGACTTTTCAGCAATGCTGATACTGATAGGACTTTGGCAACTCTTAGTGGTGGAGCTAAGTGTCTCTCACATAAAAGGATATGCATAACTCTTTGGGGGTCCAGAAGTGGAATATTGTTTTATGTCCAGTTGTTACCCCAAAGCCTAGTGCAGTCATGGGGTGGCTTCTTCAGTTTGTGATTAACTCATGATCTACTGGATTTTGAGTGAGTGGGAGTTCTGCTGGAATTATGGGTGTGAGTGTTACATCCATCCTTGGATGGGTAGCCTAAATGCAGCATAAGGGGAACTTGTTCTCTGAAACCATTGTTGCCCCTACCACTCCTTTTTGCTCCTCTCTTAGCTGCCATCATGAAATGTTGCTCTCTGCCATGAGCCACTCTGCCTTGGAGCCAGCTGATTATGGACTGAAACTTCCCAGTAACTGTGAGCGAAATAAACCTTTTCCCAGCAAGGAGAGAAGAGTAATTGAGATACCCTCCTCCCCTCCAAAAAAATCCAACAAATAAATTTGTACAGTACATATATCTTGGTACTTTCAGCTCAGGGGAATCCAAATGTTAGCTTGGTCTCTAAAGCAAGTGCTTTTATTCTCTGCCTTTCCAGATCTTCTTGTCCTAGTTCCCGACTTCCATTTCTCTGCGCTTTTAGCAGTTCCTCAGGAGAGCAAGATGCATCTTCTCAGTCCAGCTGTGTAGGATCCCACTGGTGAGGTGGCCTCTTGGCTTTTATTTGGCGGTAGAGGATCACATAAACACTGCCTTAAACTGATTTAACTTCTGAACAATGACATGGGGCTTGGATAAAATTCCTTTGTTGTAGTTTCCTACAAATTTCCTAAAAGCTACCTTAACATGAATTATACTGTCAATTACTAGGTTTGTAATTATCAAGAGCATGCACAGCTTCCATTGGTAAGCCTGGAAGAGAACTGTGGACTCAAGCTCTGTGTGTGACTGAGGGAACAGATGAAGGCTGTTTTCATTTCTGCTACTAATTGAAATCACATCAAAAGTGGATAAATTGTAATTAGTAAGCTGAAATAGGAAAGCAGCAAGCAAAGTCATCTATTTATTTTTTCTTCTAATTTTATTGGTTTCTAAACTATTGTAAATAGATATTATTGTTTAAAATGTGCTTTTAGTAAGACAAGTAAACACTGACAAACAGTGAAGTTGTCTGAAATATGTGCTATTTTGTTAGCTACATTATTTTAAACAGCAAATTTGAAACTTAGTGTTTTATATTTTTCTTCATAATGTTAAGACATATGTTCACTGAAAATGTTTGCTTCATAGGATAATCTAAGCAAAACAATTTTAGAAGAAAAAAACATTACATAATGTAATGAAAATTATTCACTGACACAAATTACATTTTTCATATTAAGAGAAAAAATGCCAATACATTTATCCCAAACCATGAGAAAATTTAAGTTTTTTCTATCATGGAATAAAGCACAAAAGTGTTTTAATAAATATTTAAGTACACAGTACTTTATGCTGAATTGATTCTTATACTAGAATTTTGTGCAGGCATTCTGTCTCAAACTTTGCTGCAAAATTATAGTAATCAACACGATGACTTTCCTGATCAAGATGTTCAATTTATCTTTCTAAAATATTTGTCTTTGGGGCTAGGGAGATGGCTCAGTGGAATAAGCGCTCCCCTGGCAAGCATAAGGGCCTGAGTTCAATCCCTAGTTCTGCAAAAAAAAAAAAAAAAAAAATTGACTTTGCTTAGACTGTCTTGCAGAAAAGCTTTCTTTACCTCTAGCAAAGCAATCATTTCCTCACTACTAGTTGAGCTTCCCATCAACAGTTCTTTTTTAAAATTCCCATCCAAAAATGATAGCTTCTTTTTTTTTCCTTTCTAAGACAGAGTTTCACTGTGAAGTTTAAGCTGGCCTTAAACTCACTTTGTAGCTCAGGCTGTCCTCAAACTCAGAGTGATCTTCCTGCCTCAGCCTCCCTTCTGGGTGCTCAGATTATGGGCCTTTGCTATCACACCAAGTGATAGCTTTCTCTTAGAAATTTTCTCTAAGAAATTGGCAGCTTGTCACAAATAACTTTAAGTACTTTAAAACTTTTGATTAAATACATAAAAATATGGCTATCATTGCAATGGCTCATGTCACAGGAGACAAAGTGGATTTATTTTGCTCAGTGAATTTGTGTCACTGACAGCATATGGCACTCTTTATTATAGTCAATTTCCAAAATAATAATGTGAAGAAGCCTAGTTTTTTGTGCCATATTTCCAGTCAAAAATATTCAAAGAATACTTAGTATATTGGACATACTCAATTTGTTTTAATGGGGCATTCAAGATGTTCTGAAACCCAATTCCAAGTTAGTGTTTGTGCCCAGCTTTACTGCCAGCAGGAACAAACATAAATATCTGCACCTCATGGCAGGAAGGGATTGAAGATCTGGTTCAAGATTCCTGCATGGTCCAACGTGGTACAGAGAATCCAATGGCTGATGCCAAAGAACAAGGCTGCTTCAGGACAGTAGTTTGAGAAAAAAAATGGTATTCAATCTACAGAAGAAAATGGTGAGGAAATAAAAGAACAGAAATAAGGAAAAGAGATAAGAAATGCTCTGGGTGGAGTTCAAAGTGGGAGAGGTGCTGGGATTCCTGTGAAGGTGAGATTCTGTATTCAATTGGTAGAGAGACATCACCACAGTGGCAAGATGTCACTGGATTTGGGTCTGCTTTTCAGCGTGACTTAATTTTGATTTCTGTCAGAAAGCCTGAGATTGTTGAGGTATTTCTCATCTTAGTTGAGCCTCATTCAGGGACTAGGATTGACAAAACACTCAGACATCTCAGAGAACTTAGTACACAGGACAGTCGGTCGAGGAAGAAGTGAGAAACCTGATAGAACCCTACCTCTCCCTCTGCCGCCCTTCCTGCTGCCTACCAGAGTGAGCAGTGTGCGCCGACGTTCTTTTCTTTGCCTAAATAAAATGTTTTTCCTAACAATAGCAACGACTTGAGTTCCAAAAATCTTCATAAAAAAAATACAAACCTTTCTGATGTATAGCTGTAAAGACCCTGACCTTATTCTCTAGATGCTGTCTGAATCTTGTACCCTGTTGTCCAAATAGTTTTTATAATCTCTACTGTTCAACATTACTCTACACTTTCCTTTAGCCTTTATGACTGCAGATATTGTACTTGTAGGCTAATATCAGTGTTAGACACAGAGCACATACCCCAAGCAGGGTACCAGAGTGCTGCTTTTTCCAGTATTGACACTGTCCATTTAGACACCTTTCCACTTACCATTGGAGGCCACCTAGGACCCTAGAAGTGTTTGTTGACTGCTTTGCTCTTTTAATCTTGAAGTCTTATGGCTGTTCATTTTGCTTGTCCCTAGGACATTTGGATTAGCTCCTATTAATGGTTATGCAATTTTGCCAGAGGTTTTCAAACCCATTAAATGCTTTTAAATTTTAGAGAGAAGGACTTTCAACTATAAGAACAAGAGCTTTGTGATAAACAATCCTGCCATCAAGATCATATTATTTATATCTTTAGAACTGATGGAGAGTAAGCCATAATTTTATGGTCTAATAGGTACAAGTTGGCTTTCAAGATCCAAGCATCTATTTCAGAAACTCCGACCCTGCAAAGCTGAGAATTATCTAAAATCTTTGGATTTAACAGCTCAATCTTAGTTCAACATTAACTTGATTTTTATCTAATTTTATTGTTTATAACAGTAAGCTCATATGTAAGAGTTTCATTACATTAAAATTTTAAGTAATTATCTTAATTAAGTTTTAGAGCAAGATGTATAGTCACTAATAAATCGTAACAGGATTTAGCAAAGTAAAGGAGACAAACATTCACATCAACTATGGAGAAAATTATAATGGAGAGAATGTAATCTGAACATAATGTAAGGAGTTCAGTGAACAAAGCAAGAAACAATCAAGCTGGTCTTCTGAAAAATTATACCACTATATTTTGTTCATTCAAGTTTAGGAGTTCATTTAATAATTAACCAGCTCTATAGGTGAGGCTACATTATTACATTCTACATTATTACGTTTGGGCAGGGGGCTCTCTTTGATGGTGGGAGATGACTAGATTCTCAGGTAGGCTATAACATTTCAATTGGCTTGGTACTGCAAAAGCATCCTTAAAAAATGAAGTTTATACACATGTGATATTGTTATTGCCTGAAATCTACAATATATTGCATAACACAAACCAACCTTATCAAATTGAAACCTTTTCCATTTCTCCAAGATAACCGTATACATTGCACTGTATACTTATTATTTTTTTTTACAAAGTCCCATAGTGTTCTTTAAAGGTAATTAATTGCATTGGATTTTCATAAAGGCTTAGTAAGAATGTCTTCACATTTTTCTTTTTATATTGTGCCTTATTTTTGACAAAAAAACCCACAACTCATTAGGACTTTTCCGCTGATGAGTTCCTCAGCTTACATTTTTTTCTCGTGCTAATCAGTATAGCTGAATAATTATTATAGCAATTATTTCTCTTTGAACTAAAATTTAAGTTCTGGATAGCTCTACTTATTTCCCCTTTTCTTTGGGTTGCTTTCTTGCCTAATGGATGGTGAAAGGGACACAACTATATTATTTTATTGAAGTACAAATATAAATGCAACAGTTTTAAGACACCTTAACAGGACAGATTCAATAAATTAAATCATTGCAAACTGTTTTCATAATGTTTTGGTATCGTGCAAGGTGCATACATGATATTACACTTACAGACATTATTATACCGTATGTCTCTTATCAGTAAATTAAGAGAGTGTAGCTGTTTGCGTATCTTAGTTTTTATACCTGAATTACATCAAAGATTCAATAATTAATACTTTCTACCTTGTTATTTTCCTAGTGGTTGTCCATAGTACTAGAAGATGACATAATATCCTGTCCAACCACCATTAGTGCAAATCTTGCCTCTCACACAATTATGTAGAAGCATGGCATATCTATCCCAACTGTACTGTCCATACACACACATCATGATTCTTCCTTCTATACCCCTTCCTTTGTCTGCACCTGTCAGAGATGGGCACTCCATTGTTATTCAACCATTTTAGGTGCCTGAACTCGATGGCACAATCCAACACAGTCCAGCATTCCACAACAATAGTGAGTTATCTGAAAAAGTTGTTGACCATAACCATTTAAAGCCCAACGTTGTATACCTCATTTTTATACTTTTCTGCTGGATGGTTAAGACCTAGATAGAGCAAGACCTATATACCAACACATGAACTTTTTGTTTCTGATGAGGTCAGTGAAGTCCCCTCAGGGTTTATCGTGTAGTCCTGTACCTTATTCTGTAGATCCTTTGTGTCATCCATGTGGATGAGTCATGGCCAATGCTTGAAGAGTTCGCTCACTGTGACAGCCTGAGAGAAAGTTTTCTCTGCATGTGACTCTCCCCAGGCACACTATAGAACTTCGATCTCTTTCCTCTGTGGCTCCATAATCTCCTTGTTCAGAAAATTTGGGGCTCAACTGAGTTTAATGATGTTGTAGTACAGGTTCTCCTATGTCCTGAGTCTTTGCTGACCTTAAAAGGCTAGGGCCAAAATGTTGGCTGGCCTTGTGGTTCTTCTATTTCTCCAGTTTTGATCTGTGAACTTAGGTTGTTAACCATCCAGAAAAAACGCTGATTAGTACCTTGCAGCATTTTATCCAGCTGGTGTAGTACTTTGCATTTGTCGAGTATCTACCAGAGGCTGGATTTCACAGGGTTCACTCTCTGAAGGAAGATTCCTTGTGTCCTTAGGGATGTGGGGGACATGAAGCGAGTTCAGACTCTGCAGCCAGGAACGAGCACCATGGGGCTCTTTGGGGTGAGAGAGAGCTGGTGAAACAGGATGAGGGAGAAGTGCTAACAAAAGGGGCAATACAGGAAACCCTAGTTCTTAAATCCTTGCAGTGGATCAATTTTATGCAGCATGCCAAGTGCTTTTCATGTTATTTCATTCAAGTCTTAGAAAAGTCAATAAGTGATATTATTACTGTCATGCTCTTTCTCACCAAGTAAACTATGTTATTAAAATTTTTAAAAATTTTGCTAATGAAGATTTTCTTTGACATTCTTTCTAAAAATTTCTAATGAAATGACAACAGATCCAAATTGAATCTGCAGTTCTAATAAGTAAGACAGTGTAATTGCTGACACGATTATTTCTTCTGGCCAGCACTTTTCTACACCCTGAAGGGACATGCAGGTTCAATGAGAAGTACTGAGTATGATGTCTCTGGTTCTACACCATTGTTTTCTTACAACAGAGATCAGCTCAAGTCCTCAATTTCTGATCAACTATCAGACTTCCAACACTTTTCCAAAACTTAAAGCCCAGTTTTCACAGAATTATCCAGCAAATCTTTGCTAAGATTTCACAGATTAGATTAGCTGTAGCTCTCCACATGCTACCCTTCTTTTGAAGAGTTTTGTGTCTTGCTTGTGCAATGAAAACCCACACCTTAGGATGACACTCAAGGCTCTGTTCTCTAGCCACAAAATACCTGCTTAATTTTTCCTCCTTTCGCTCATTCTGTGCTTCACTTACCCCTGACTACTTGTCAGTTCTCATGAAATCTTGTATGTGCAGTGGGAGGAGGCAAAGAGTTCGGAGCCACACCCCTGAGGTGCTGCTTAGTAGCAGCTCTGTGACTGTTGTCGAGTTACGTCAATATCTGTCGCAGAAGAATCTAGTCTGTAGTGAGTAACTATAAGACCTAACTCATGGTATTAGACAGTGGTGAGATCTGAATCAGTGAGTTGCTGTATGCAGATGTGGACTGGCTTACGGAGATGCTACGTGAGTCCCATTTTGAACCCTTGTTCATTGTCACACACTGCATGGCTGGCCTCCTGGTTCCACTCACATGGCTTGTCCTTCTGTGTGCCGCTTAGCACTTACTTCCTCTGCCGCTTGTCTCGACGCACCCACTCGGCCTCAAGGGGTTGTTTTTGCCCCTTTCCCTATTCATGCCACTTTCTTAGATTTATGCTTGGGTTTGTGCTGGCACTGCATTTACACCTAGTCCTTTCTTTCCTCCTGGGAATTGTATTGTACTTCAAAGGCGAGGGGTAAACTCAATGTGCGGTCAAATAATAGAAAGGTCTTTGGATTCCCAGACGCCTCTATCCATATCAGTGGGCATTACTTATTAATAAGTTGACTGCTTATTGCTTGCAAACCCGAGCTTACTGAACTTGAAAATGAGCAAATAATACTGACTTCCTACTGTTATAACATTATTAGTCTTCATAGTTTTAATATCAGCTGCTCTCCCTTGATACCTCAAGTATTTTTATGGCTATTTTTCATAAAATTATTTCCTTCCCTGTTCATGCTTTAAATCATGTAGTTTAACTGAGTACATTTTATGGTTTTCCTGTTCTCCCCAAGAGCATGACCTTATGATTCTCTGAATGATGCCGTCAGCAACCATGACCCTGTCTTTCCCCATGTCTCCCCCAGCTGGTGCTTAGACTGCTGGGCTGTCTCCCCAGCCTTCCCATGCCTCCTCAAATGACACCTTTTCAGCAATCAGCATCTCTAGTGAGCAACTGTAGATTAGGTTAAATCTGGATATTTTACATTAATGATTTGATATTTTTGGTGGATTTCATTTTGGAGTTAATTTCCATAAAATCAATTCAATGCAATGTCTTTCCTTGTGCTACTTTCTGCAAAACAGGCTGTTCTCACAAAATCAGCCAAGAGCTCTGCTCAGCATCTGTGTCTGTGAGCACAGCACACATGCCCTGCGCAGCCTTCAGCTGGCGAGAGAGTCCAGTTGCATTGTTTTTGTCTTTCGGATAAATAAACTAAATAATGGAGAAGTTCAAGATAGATCAAAGAAGGAAATGCAAAGCAGCTTCATGGCTCTATCTAGGTTGCAAATTTTTTCTTGGTGTAATATACCATGTTTTTGTTACTGAAATATTCTTTTCTATCTTGCACCATAATTTGTTGGGAAAACATAAACAAGCACAAGGTTTTCAGGGTAGATGTTTTTGTCTCCACCACTGTTTTTCCTCTTTATAAACCTGCCTTTGAAAGTAATAAAAAAGGACGAGCAATATGAACAAAATGACAACCCGTAATTTTTAACAAAATTGATTTTCAAAACTAAACATATTTGTTAAAGGTTGAGGAAATATCTAACTAAACAATGCTCTTTAAAGCCTCATAATTTTAAGAATGGTCTAGTCAGAGGTGGCGGACCTCTGGTGCCCATGCCGCAGTGGGATGCTTGTTATCACCGCAAGCTCTAAAAGGCTCACCACTGCCGGAGGCTTTATATCCTTTAAGTATAAGTTTGTGATTTTTTTTTGTACTGGAAATCAAACTCAGGCCCTCATGCTTGCCAGGCAGGTGCTTGTGCTGCTGTGCTATATCCCTGGTCCTAATTTTGCAGTTCTTAGTGCCTTGATCAGACAGGATTTATGAGTAAAGAAAAGAAGGGAATTTGGAGGTATGTTTTTACTAATGTAACTTAGAATTGTTAAGTGGGGGCCATGGAGATAGCTCAGTGGAATGTGTTTGTCTGGCAAGTGCAAGGTCCTGAGTCCGATCCCTGGCACACAAAAACAACAACAATAATTACCTAGAATTCAGTGTTGTTAAACAGTTATGTTAGTTGCTTTACTTCCTATCTTAAACATTGCAGAATAAATTGCCTCCATAAAGAACCAACCATTCTGAAGCAACAAAAATTTTAATGTAGTCTAAAAACAGCACCAGGGTTGACAAAAACATATAACCTGTGTTAATGTGGGGCACAATTAGGCTTCTCGCCACACGACATGTCGTGAAAAGTAGGCCGCCTGCTAAGTCCTAGTTCGTCTCCACTGGAATAGTGGAAAATCTGTAGTCAAATATTGTTAGTAGCTGGGCTTGTCTTTGTTTTTTGATCCTTTCCCACGTTTCGCTCCTTTTCTGTTTCAAGTCTACTGGTGCTTGTCTTAAATGTGTTGGCTTTTCCTTTTCTTTTAGAATTTCCAGTCCAAAACTATTGACACATGTACGCTGTGTCACCTAGGACTAACGTGGCTGCACCTGTGCGACTGAGGGAATACCCAAAGAAGCAGCGGCCTCGCAGGACGGAAGTCTCTTTCTTGTGAAAGCCCCGGGGCCAGGCAGCTTAGCGTCGTCTGCTCTGGACGCCCCTCCTTCTCAGCAATAGCAGTGGGAGCTGCCACATCCTGCTGAGCTTCTAGCTCCTGGGCTGCAGGCTTCCTGGTTTCTGCGTTGAGCGGCCTGAGATGGATTTTAGGCACTCGCCCTCACAGCCACACCCAGGCAGGCAACAGGAAATTTAAAAACAAGAACATTGTCAGAGCTTTTAATTAAGGGCGTTAAATCAGGTTTTATAAATGAAGGAAAATGGAATAATGGATATTAGGTGGGAACCAACGGGTTTGTACCCTTCCACATAATCACCGAATGCGGGCTGCTAATCCATTGCTATAGAAGAAAGCCTATTTCATTACGTGCATCGTGCTGTGGCTTTGTGCAGTGGCTGTGTGTTTCCTTACTGGGTTGCCTTTGTATTTTGCCTCTGAAATGCAGATTTTTAACAGACTTACTCCTTGGTGAGAAAAGTAACAACCTGATTTAATTGGCATTGGGAAAAAGCCATATGATTAGGCAGAGATGTGGGTGCTGTTCTAAATGCTACAAAAATCTATTAAATGCCTTAATCAGCAAGCATCTTAGTATGAATAATCTTGTACTTGCTAAGTAAAAAAGCATGCATTAGTGATATTCAGCAAACAGACTGGATAACCATGTCATGATATTTTTCTTTGACATTCATACAGCAATTGCTCTGTGCAGGTACAGTTTGCAAGTCCTTTGGATTCTCCACTTCTTTGGCTTTCCTTCCCTCATTTTCTCCCAAATGTTCAGCAGAGGCCTCCAGACTTCCATAATAGCACCTCTCAGATGGGGAAGTACATGTGTGTTTGTTATTCTTGCACCTTAAAATTTTGTCATTTCTACTTTCTAACATGGCAGATATGAACAGGTGTAGTCTGAATTAACAGTCACTGTTGGAGGTTCTCAATGATTTTGGAAAGTGAAAACTAATCAGAAGGTTAAAAAAAAATCCCTTGTAAAATACTTGACTATACTTAACAGTTTGATAAGCATAGCTAATCTATAGTCTACCTATTACTTTCCTTCCTTTTTTGCTGTACTGCAGATTGAACTTATGGCCTTCCCATTCAGCTATAACCCTACCCCTTTATTATTTTTGAGATAAAATCCCCTAGAATGCTGAGTTGCCCAGAGTAGTCTGGAAGTTGGTATATTTCTACCTCAGCCTACCAAAGCCACGAGATTAAGGTGTGTGCCACCACACTCAGTTTCTGTCTTTTTCTTCTTAAAATAAGGTTTTCTTACAAGCAGAATGAAGACTGGCATAAATAATAGTGGATGTCCCTCCTATAGCCAGCTTTCCACCACCTCCAAGCATTATTGGCAAATGGTCTAGGGCCCTGAGACTGGGCAGGGAGGCCTCTGTGACTGGTAGTTCCCACATCTGTGGGTGGTTGACCCATGGGCAAGAAAGAACATGATCAGGTGAAATCCTATGTGCCTTGCAAAGGCTTCATCTATTTGAAGAACCAAGGGGTCAATTCTCACTGATTTTGATGCAAAAGTATAGCTTACAGGGGAAGAAGGCACCCCACCAGCTTCCTGCCCAGATTTAATTTGTTTCTTGGTGAGCTTTGTGGTTTATATTAAACCCTGAGGGTCTCATACTCTTAGAGCTGGGGGCTGTTGGAAGGTTCTAGATTGCGGGTGCTGTAGGTGCTGCAGCTGAATGTGCGATCAGGAGGTGGGAACTACTGGACCCTGACCTGTGAAGGTCCCTTCCCTTCCTAGCCCCTCCGTCCTGTCACTGCTTCCCTTCAAGTGCCTGCATCTGCCTCAGAGCCAGCCACAAAGTGACTGAATCCCCAGAAAATGTAACCCAACATGCACTACTCCTGCTTTCAGGGGTAGGTGTCAGGTGTTTCATCCCAGGACGAGAGAGTGTCCAAAACAGCTAGTTTTCACACAATAACAACTGCACTCAAGGTAAATAATAGTACTAAGGGGGAATAAAAAGCATGATGCAGGCCTTTAAGGATTTTGGCTTTGTTGAAGAAACTGTGTGTGTGTGTGCATGTGTGTGTGTGTGTGTGTATGTGTGTGTGTGTGTGTGTAAAACAAATAGTTATTGCAATGATAATACTATGCAGCAAACCACACCCACACTGGTGGCTTAGATGACATGCATGTATCATCACACTTAGTCTACCAGTTGTCAGGCAAGTTCTGTTGACGTCACCTGCTCTGAACGCACTCATGCATTTGCAGCGAGCTGCAGACTGACTGCAGACCTGGGCTGGGTGCCCTTGTGTCTAATAGCCATCTGGCTGTTGGCTAGATAGGGAGAGTTCAACTAGGATGAAGGCGGATGCAGCTCAGCCCCACCTGTCTCATCCTCTAAAACCAGCGGGGGTTCTCAGGGAGATGACAGTCAAGTTGCAAGGAGGAGAAACAAGTGCAAGAAGGAGGAAGTGTAGGAGGCGTCCAAGTCTCAGCCCTTCTCGAGCCTCCTAATGCTCTCTGGGCTGATGGAAGCCATCATGAACAAGACCAAGCTCAAGGTCAAAGATGGGGCCCAAAGCCAAGCGAAGAAATTGGGGATGTCAGTTAAGCAGTATATGCATGTACATGGAATATATTTTATCATCATATTTGAGATGCATTCATTTGTTAAGAAAAGTATGTCATTGTCCCAATAGGAAGGAGACAAGGCACAGTCCTTCCTAAGAAGTTTTAACTTTTGGGCTTCTTTATCTTTAGATTCACAAATTCATCACTTTGAAAACCTTATCTTTTTGTGCTGTGCTTTGTCATGTTTAACATTTTCTTTGAAATCTGATGAGTCTCGTAAGTATGTTAAAAGAGAAGCAGAATTATATAATGCTTTCTCCTACACTTGAAATTAGAAGACAGCATGTCAAATTATAAAAATAATGTTTTCTCCAAATTTCTTGCAGTTTTAAAAAATTATTATTCCACATGCTACTTTGTAACCATGAACGTTTGAATCTCTTCCAGTCCCATGTGGAAGGTGGGATCCGTCTGAGGATTTCACATGACAATGCTGGTGAGTGGGAGTTGCCCTGCTGAGGCCCGACTCCCAGGCTTCTGGAGGCATGAACGAACTAAAGTGCTGTGTGTGGTGGATTACTAAATTTTTGGACTCCATGTAGTCATTTGCTATTAAAAATAACAACTGTCACTTATAGAAGGTTTTCTGTGATCTGGGAACCAGTTTTTATGATTTCATTTAATTGTCACATTGATCATTTAGGTGATGCATGTGTTTCACAGATGCAGATGCTGAGGTGGTTCTTAAGGGCTTCGGTGACTGCAAACCTAGTTTAACGTTACTTCTCTATGTAAAGCCTTTCCCACAACTCCCCAAAGCATACTAGCATGCCAGTCCACTCCCTGCTGAAAGAAAACTCTGATTGGTCTTTCACATCCAAGTCCTGTCTTTTGCTTCACTATGACTCCTCACTTTTCTGCAGAGCTTCATTGATGAACCTGTTACACCTCGGGGGCCTGCAATGCTGGCTCTTGGATTCATATATTCTTTTGTACTTTTCTCTGAGCTTCTCAGTTTCTGTATCCTTTTTTGTTCAGTTCCTCTCTTTTTCTCTCTACTGGAGAATTTTTCTTTTTGCATTTGCATTATCCTACCCCAAATAATCCCTCTTATTTCTTTTCAGACCTACTTTAAAAATTAAATCATGGTTTTAATGTATTTAATCCTTCTAAAACCATGATTTAGAGGAATCTAGTTGAACAATTTTATGAAGAGTAAGGAATCTTTTTTTAATGTGAGAAATAGCCACTTATTTTTCAGGTCGCAAGTTGTCAGTTTCCTGCTTGATGAGAATAAAAAATGACTTTAATTCTTTCACATTAATATTTATATATATTTACATTGCTACTCCCTATTCAACATGCCTCAAACCAAACTCATTATCTTTTTTCTCTCAAATTTTTCCTTTTTCTGTTGGGAGGGAAGACATCCCTGCACTACCTAAATCACAAGCCTCAGTCAATTCTATTTTTTCTCTATTTCTCATTTTAGGGTTCTATCTCCCTAACTTATCTGCTGCTTCTTTCCTTCTCCATTATGTCACTGTTTCCCTGTCTTGGTCATCATTATTATTTCTTTCTTTATATTTATTGTCTCCTAGTGAGTGCATCTGTCTTAAAATCTTGCTTCTTTAAAATTCTTTCTATAGTTATGCTTTTTCTTCAATAATAAAAATTTCTTTATTTATTGCTATATATGATTAAATGATGAGTAAATAACAACTATTCACATTATTTAGTATGTATTTCAAATATATCAGGATGTTTATGTTTAATTAACATGTCCTTTTTAAACCTCTTAAAATTGTTTTTATGAAGTAATTATTCAGAACAGAATTAAAATGTTCATAGACATGTTTCAGTTTCTTTGATATTTTTAAAACCCAGTTCTGAGTGTACTTGCATTTTTCTTCTTCTTTAAAATATAAATGGTGGCACTTGAAATAAGGCAAACAATTGAACTTGAGCCAACTACAAGTAACACCAAAACAGGAATGTTAGCTACAGGACGTTGATGACTTTCATGGGGACTAGGATCTCCATGGGGAGTAAACAAAGCTACTTGTGCAATACTGGATACTTTTTTTCTTTTCTTTTTTTTAAATTTTTTTAGTTTTTAATTTAATTTAATTTAATTTTATTGAACTACAAATGTCAATCAGACAGTTTCAAGACACCTTAACAATACAGATTCGATAAATTAATACATTGCAAACTGTTTTCATAATGTTTTGGTATTGTACAAGGTACATACATGATATTATATTTATAGATATTATTTTAGCAGATATCTCTTATCAGTGAATTAAGAGTGTAGCTGCTTACTTATCTTATTTTTTTATACCTGAATTATATCAAAAATTCAATAATTATTTTCCTAGTGGATGACCATAGTACTAGAAGCCAACATAATATTCTGTCCAACCATCATTAGTGCAGATCTTGCCTCTCATAGAATTATGTAGAAGCACAGCATTATCTATCCCAACTGTACTGTCTATACACACACATCATGATTTTTTCTTTCTACACCCCTTCCTTTGTCTACACCTGTCAAAGGTGGGCACTCCATTGACATTCAACTACCTTAGGTGCTTGAACTTGATACCACATTCCAACACAGTCCAGCATTCTACAACAGTAGTGAGTTATTCAAAGAAATTGTCGACCATAGCCATTTACAGCTCAGCTAAATATTATGGCCCCACGATGTATACTTCATTTTTATACTTTTCTGCTGGATGGTTAAGACCTAGATAGATCAAGACTTATATACCAACACATGAACTTTATATTTCCTATGTGGTCAGTGAAGTCCTCTCAGGGTTTATTTTGTAGTCCTGTACATTATTCTGTAGTTCCTTTGTCTGTGTCATCCATGTGGATGAGTCATGGCTAATGCTTGACCAGTCTACTCTCTGTGAGAGCTTGAGAGAAAGTTTTCTCTCCATGTGACTCTCCCCAGGCACACTATAGAACTTCAATCTCTTTCCTCTGTGGCTCCATAATCTCCTTGTTCAGAAAATTTGGAGCTCACCTGAGTTTCATGATGTTGCAGTACAGGTTCTTGGATACTTTTTTTCTGAAAATAATTTTATTGAGAAACAAATATCAATGAGACAGTTTCACAACCTATTACTGGCACATTTTCAAGAATTAATACAATGCATATTGTTGTCATAGTGCTTATTCATTGTACAAGATGCAGACATGATATCCTGCCTCAAACACTATTATAACAAACCTCTCTATTCATTGAATTAACAGAATGGAACTGTATATCTATCCTAATTATTTGGAGTATATAGATACAAAATGGTTGTTCATTTTTATCGCAATTTTTTGGTTAGTTTTGTCAGAGATGGGCATTCCATTGTCATTTAAATATTGTAGAATTGCAGAATCTCCCATTATAGTCCAGTAGTCCATAATAGTAGTGGGTTTTCTGTAAGACTGGCAGTGTCCAAAGTTGTTGACCAGTTATGCTTTCAAAAATGTCTTGCTCAGATGTATTGTTACTTTGCAACAGTACTTTAGTGATTTGCCATGGCTTTCAGAACCATTAGGGTCTCGATGTGGAGGTGACTTGAAAGACTCTTAAACATTGCAATACTTACTTCCCTTTCATCCCCCAGTGGTGAGCACCCTAGCCCACATTCATTTTTTCTGTAATACCAACAAGCATGTTTTTTTTCTCGCACTCTTTGTTCATTGCTAACCTCTCTGTAGCACCACAGGGTCCCCATAGGCTTAAAGAATGGTGGAGAATTGATGAAGTTAGAAAACTAGAATGCTCATCAATAATACCTGCTTTATATAATATTTGGAATAAGATTAGGAATTCCCAAGAACAGGCTAGGCCTAAGATTCTCGAGCCTGAGAAATCTGCCAGCCCTTAGTAACTCTTTCTCCTTACTGGCTCAGCTGTTTTTCTTGTCTACACCATATGTGGTTCCACTACAGCTTAAAGCGCCTCTTTAAACTAGAGAGATACTCTGAATACCTGCTAGGAGGATACTACACAATGTACCAACTGTTGTAACTGTCCTCATGATGTGCTTTGAAGCTCTGTTTTATGGTTATGCTTATTTGATGCATCTATCTGGTAATCTGAACAATTGCTTTGAAAGCAGCAATATGTACTGTAACAACTACTAGCAATTTCCGATCATCTTGTTTCAAAATTATGTATCAGTCTTTATTGTTAAGTTGCCTTTTACCAGAGGTGAGTCTACTTCTTTCCACTCCCTTTCCCCTTGCTTCCCGCTGTGTTCTATCATTCACATCAAACTTCTTGGATGTCTACATTCACCAGAGCTGAGCCCTGCATTAACTTTCCTGTTTCTGGGCTTCATGAGGGAAACCCCTATTGCATGGGGGAATACTACAAAGAATTAACACAGAGTTCTAAGTATTCCAATTTGAGTAGATTTACTGTTCCTACTTTTATATTCACATATTTGATATGTTTTGATTTTAGTTTAGGGTGTGGAGAGATATGGGTCTAGTTTTACTATTCGTAAAGCAGTTTTTCTAATACCATTTATTGAAGAGGCTTTAATAAACACCTTCCTGTGAAGATTTCTGGCCCTTTTGTCAAAGATATATTGGCTGAGTGTGTTTGGAGCTGTTTCTACATCTAATTTGTTCCACTGATTCTTGGGTCTTATTTATTTATTTATTTTGTCAATGTCGTTTTATTTTTATCAAGGTGTCTTTGTAGCATAATTTCAAGTCAGGGATTGTGATGCCCACTGCCTTGCCTTTGTTGCTTAGAATCACTTTTTCTATTCTAGGTCTCTTTTGGTTCCAAATGAACTTTAGTGCTCTTTACTCTAATTCTGTGACTTATACTATTGGTATTTTGATCAGAATTATATTAAATTAAATTGTATAACAATTTTGGAAATATGGCCATTTTCAATACATTGGTTCTTTCTAACCAAGAGTAGGGGATATCTTAACATTTTCTAATATTCTCTTTGATGTACTTTTTAGAGTATTGTAGTATTGCATTTTTTTGCATACTATTGCAAAAGTGTGATTTCTCTAATTTCTCTCTCAATGAGTTTGGTACTTGTGTATAGGAAGGACATTGGATTTTGGGAGTTGACTCTATATCCAACTGTGGCACTGGATTTGGTTATTAAGTGTAAAGTATTTTGGTGGAGTTTTGGGGTCTCCCATACACAGTACCATGCCATTTTCAAATAATGATAATTTAACTTCTTTCTTTTCTATCGTTATTCCTTTTATTTCTTTCTTGTTTGATTGTTCTGGCTAATGTTTCCAAGACTATATTGAGTAAGAGTGGTGATAGTGGACATTTTTGTTTTGTTCATGATTTTTGAGTGAAAGCATTCATTTTTTACCATTTAACATAATATTAGCTGTTGATTTGTTATAAATGGTTTTTATCAGATTGAGATAAGATCACCTGTTCCAATTTCCTGTAGGCTTTTTATTATAAATGAGTGTTGGAGTTTATCAAATTACTTTTGTGTCTATTGAGATGGTCAGGTGGATTTTGACCTTGGCTCTATTATTATGATGTATTATATTTATTGATTTATCTATGTTAAACCATCCCTGCATTTCTGGGATGAATCCTGCTTGGTTATGTTATATAATTTCTTCATTATATTCTGCGTTCTACTTAACAGTAACTTATTGAAGATTTTTGGACCTATGTTCACTTAGGGAGATTGGCTTACATAACTCTTTTTCTTGGTTGACTCCTTCCTTGTTTTTGGTATCAGGGTAATGCTTGTTTCCAGGGGTGCATTTAAAAGTACTGCTTCCCTTTTAATTTCAATAAAGAGTTTGGGAAGTAGGAGTATTAGATCAACTCTAAGTTTCTTATAGAAGTAAGCATTAAATCCATTAGGACCTGGACTCTTTTGTTGATATCTCCTAAAATTACATCTTTAATTTCATTGACTGATATTGTTCTATTTAGAATCCTTATATCCTCTTGATTCAAACTTGTATCTAGAAATGTGTCCATTTTTCCTCTTTATTTTCCATCTTACTCAAATATAGGTTTTAAAGTAGGTATTGATGATCTTCGGGTACAGTGTATCTTGTGGTTTCACCCTTTTAATTCTTTTTTTTTTGTGGTACTCTGGACCTTGTGCTTGCAGGCAAGTGCTTATTCTACTGAGCTATTTCCCCAGTCTTTATTCCTTATAGCATGAAATTCACTCTTTTACTTCATAAGGATGGAAAGAGGGCTAAGGGTTTGTCAATTTTACTTAAATCTTCAAAGAACTAACTCATGGATTCATTGATTCTTTGTAGTTTTTTAGACTCAATTGCATTAATTTCTAGTCTGCGTTCATAATGTTGCAGGCAGCTGAGTTAGCTAGAAATATTATAGACAGACAGGGCCAGGCTCTACAAGGAGGTAACCAAGAAGACAAAGACAACTACTGGAAGGACGGAGGCTCCTGCTGTGAACCAGACCTAAAGGCCAAAACAGATGCTGAAAGAGTAACATCAGAGATTGATATTCTAAATAGGGAGCCATCACCTAAAAAGACCCAAGTGAGCCTGCGTTGGTGGTATAGTGGTGAGCATAGCTGCCTTCCAAAGACCCAAGTGAGTTACTAGCCCAAACCCCAAGGGGAAGAGACCCTGTCCCCTATTCATGCCCGCTTACTATGTGACTCGCTTCCCCATTTGGTCCTGAGCCAAATCAACTTTACCTGAACAATGGTGCTTGTAATCCCATTGGTTGACCATAGTTTTGTCCCACTCCACATCCACCTAAGCAAGATCCCTTCTCTACCTTAGACCTTCATGGTTTTGCCCTATAAAAGTCCCTAAAAGAGACAGCTTCCCCGGGCAACCCACTTGGGACCCCCTTCTGTCCCTCTCCGACAGAAGCTTTTCTATCCAATAAAGTTTTTCCTCAGCCTCCATTTGTTCCTAAAATTCATTCTTTGGTTTTAGAGAACACGAACTCACCAAGGTCAGGTTGGGAGTTTTACTTCCCTGCATCATTACTACTTCATTTTCTGTGTTTCTCATTCTGTATTGGGGAGATCTCAGGTTTTAAATCAGCCTTCCTTGGCTGAGTGAGAGCAAGAAGTATATATATGAAAGTTGTTTTTCTGTAGGAGTCCCTTAGGTTCCCCAGTCCTTTACAGTAATGTTACAGTTCTACTGGGGTTCTTGAAGTTGTAATCTGTGTCAACTCTTTCTAGAATGTCTCTCAGAATATTATAGAGTGCTGGCTTGGTGAGCACATATTTCTTCAGGTACTGCTTATCATGGAAGTATCATATTTCACCATCAACTCTGAAGGATAGTTTGTGTTGTTTTATCAGTATGGTTTTGGAGATTTTCTTTTAGGTCTTAAAATTCTTAAAGCTCTCCTAGACCTAAGGGTTCATATTATGAAATCTGCTGTGATTCTGATGGGCTTTATTCTATAGCTGATTTTTTTTTCTTTTCTTACACAGAGTTCAATATTGTTTTGTCCTGTTGAATTTGTGGAATCTTGACTCCTGTATGCCTTGCTGTAATTTTTGTCATAGATAACTTGAACTCTATATGCCTCACTGTATGTCAAATATTTTTACCATGATTGGTAAGTTTTCTGTGATTACATTTGTGAACAGGTTTTTTTATGCTATTTGTGCTATTTGCTGTTTTCTTATTGACAATGAGCAGTCATACATTATTCTTCTTTGCATCATCTAGAATGTGTTGGATTGATTTTTTGTGGTTCCTTGCTGATTGTAAGAAATGTTTCCTTTCATAATTGATAATTGCAATCTTGTTTTCTACATCTCATACTCTGTCCTTACATATGTTCATTCTCTTGCCTATACTTTCATGTATTTTTTAATCTTCTGTAAATTTGTTAGAATCTTTTTTATGGATTCCATTTCTTTCTCATGTTGGGCACAATCATTTTACTAAGATTCTCTATTTTTTAATCTATCTTTTCTAGATTCACTAACCATTTCCTTCATTATGGTCAATCATCTCTGTAGTTATCTAAGAAATTATTTTTGATTTGTTTTTTTATAGCCTCATTCAACTACTTTGTTACTTCTGCTATTACCACTTTACAGTCCAGGTGGCTTTCAAATTGTTTTGCCACATTGCCCACCAGGAGTCATGGAAGCTAGGAAATTGATCAAATGTGTGTACGTGGGATGAGGCCTCAGTGCTTAAAGCAAACAAGCTGCCTCAGTCCTGAGATAAACATCCTGTCTGGTTAAGGTCAGCTTTTGGTTGCTAGGCAACCTTGTGTCATGTATTACTACCTTAGCAAAGGTATAAATAAAAGTTGGTTTTGTTGTGAGGTTGTGTTAGTCTTGCCTATCAGGCAGAGCAGTAACCATCTAGCGCAGATTTTGTCTTTTTTTCTAACTTTTCTCATTCCTGCTGTCATTTCTTCCTGGGTAGAATCAATCTGACTGAGATCAATTGATCCCTAAAATTGCCCTCTGAGTTTACCTTTGTTTACTGAAATTCTGGGGTCCTTTTTTCTATGTCTTGTCTTGTCTTCTCTTCTTTCCTTCTCTTTCATTTTAGCTTAATTCCTGTACTGATCCTTATAATTTACTTATGTTATTTAGTTTTATTGCTGAGAATACTTAGGAAATGGGTCCTCAGAGATGTCTTCCAGATATAACTGGATTTTGGGTTTGAAGTCTGTTATAAGATCCTTCCTTTTCAATGTGCTGGGGATGAGAAATTTCTGCCTATTGCTACCAAACAAGCCCCTGGCTGTTTGGCACTGGACTTTACTATTGTTTATGACACTGAAACAATCTCAGTCTTTACATACAAGGAAGAACAACTGATTAGAACAATTATGTCACCTTGACTAAAGTAGTTCAATCAGTAATAACAACTGCATCAAATATAGCCTAGAAAATGACAAACTGTGGTACCTATTAATCTGTCACCCTTAGCCATATGAAGATTTGTGTTTGTATAACAAAATCTAAAACAAAATAGAAAACTATTTACAGTAAACATTCCCTCAATGTGATCCTTTTGCCTTCAGGGGAGAAAATGTAAAAAGGGTTAGGGGAAAAATAGAAGAAAAGAGATTAGGAGCAAGGTTAGAGCCAGGTGTGGTGACCATCTGTAATCCAAGTACTTAGGGGAATGAAGAAAGATGATCTCTGGGAGTTTGAGGCCAGCCTGGACTACATAGCAAGTTCAAAGCTACATAGTGAGACTGTATCTCAAAAAGAAGAAGAAGAAGAAGAAGGAGGAGGAGGAGGAGGAGCAGGAGGAGAAGGAGGAGGAGGAGGGGGAGGAGGAGGAGAAGAAGAAGAAAAGGAAGAAAAGCAAAGAAGGAATACAAAATAGGAGCAAGGCTGGAGTGCAGAGGAAGATTATGAAATTTTGGGAAACCAGTGAAGAAGACAGGAGTGAAAGAAATTCATTCCTCTTTTGATAAGTGCACTAATCCCCTGTGCTAATGCTCCACCTTATTACCTAATTAACTTCCCAAATTTTAATACCATTGCAGTGGAGGTTAATTTTTAATGCACAAATGGGCAGGGTGCATTGAATCTATAGCAGCAGCCATTGTCGGTTAAATGCTTTTGGCAGTGGTGGCAGCTTTACCTCATTATAATCGCACTCATTTTGTTAATTACCATGCATCAATCACATGTCAGAGCATGTAGACCTTCAGAGTGCCTAGGATCTACAAGGAACTAAAGTTTCAGTCGATACTTGAAATGTGATAGCAGATTTCTCTCTTGGTAACTGTCATAGCTTTCTAACTGGTTTCCCTGCTTCTGTTTCTGTGCTTAATCTATGTCTCATACAGCAGGTAGAGTGAATGTTTGAAAATAAAATTCAGAACATCCTCTCCCTGATCAAAATCCCCTTAAGATGCCACCTTTTAGTTATAATGAGAACTCTTTCCCACAGCTTAGACTCCCTTACCAACCACTCTGGGCTCTTGGGAAAGCAGACCAAACTTCAGACCGGTCCCAGCCTTTTCCAGGTGCAGACAGATCTGCACTGGCACCTGCCCACATGTGTCCTTCACTCCACTTAGCTGCCTGCTCCCAAAGGATTTCCACAGGGAAGCCTCTGGACTCGCCCTCCAGCTTAGCCTCTCTTGACTTCCTCCTTTCTAACGATAGCTGCTCACTGAAACGGTCACGCTATTTAGTCATTTGCTTATTGTTACTTTCTTCCTTTGCAGTGTAAGGCCTCTGAGGGCAGGACCTGGAGACCCCTGTTCCTCTGCAGCTGACCACTGCATGGCACAGGGGACACTTGGGGCATTACTATGGGAGAAAGACTCTTTCACATAAAATAAATGAGTCATGGCCGCTCCTCAAACCTTAACTTTGGATCCTGAATCCTTTTTCTTATCAACTCTCTTTCTCATATTATACCTTTTATATGCTCTTTCTCCATCTCTATTTTTATTACAAACTTCTTGTCGTTAGAATCTTATTTTCATATTCTTAAGTGATATGTTTCTAAGACTCCAATTTTCTTAATTTTAAAATAGAAATATTAGTGATCTTTATGCAGAGTAATTATGAAAGCTTGTTGTGGATAGTTCTTCATTCTAGCATTACTCAACCCCTCGATGGCGTCTATAGTGTTAAATCCTTCTTGAAGTACATTCTTTAAAAACAGACTATTATCCTTATTTTCTTTGCATTTATTTAGATCCTGCATTTCAATTTCTAATGTTAGCATGCTCTGAAGCTAAATTATCCCCAATGCTTTTCCCTGCTTCTCCAGCTCCCTTCTCCACTCTCCTTTCTTTTCCTTCCACTCCTCTTTCTTTTCTCCAGTATTTTATCTTTTTATAGTAGAAACAACTTTCATTGTTAAAATAATTGCTTAACCTCTTTAAATAACCTTTCACGTATTTAGCATCATGCATACATATATATGGAAATAGATCTCTCGTTCATGCAGTTCCCTTCTGTGTGTCCTCTTGCCTTTTGGTTCTTCCTGTTCTGTATCAGTAAGGAGACCTCATCTGGCTTTCGATGGTGCACCAGAACTGAGGCATGGTGCTTTATGTGTCTTCCCATCCCTGACAGCCCTGCAGCGTTTGCTTGCTGCACCTCACGCCTTCTCTTCTCCTGCCATCTGCCCACCCCACTGGGTACAGCCTTCTGTATCTTTCATGTATTCCTCCAGATCTGTTTTCTCCTTGCAGCTGGATGATGTACTTCAACTAGAGATTTTTCCCAAAAACAGTCATTTGGTTTTCCGTTGTATTCCATGTCTTGCACTCCTCTCACAGATGCTGCGACTCTCCCCGGCTACCTTCCTTACCTTCCATAATCCGGGTCATGACTCTCTTGCCTCGCATAACCATGCTCCAGCCCTGTTGACCTTCTCTTGTTCTCTCAGAACAAAACATTTCCTACCTCAATAAATAATTCCTTTTCTGGACCATCATAAAAGCGTTTCTTTTTTACCTAAATTTTATTCTAAAGAACATGTTCTTGAAGAGAACTTTGAACTGAACCCATGCCCTTGATAGCTACATTCTTCAACAATAGCTCCCAGTTTATTCCTATTGTGCAGTTCAATCTGTACAACCTGAATTTTGTTTGTGTACTTACTGCTTTCCTTGTTTTCTTTCCATATTCTCTGAGAGAACACATATTTCTTAAGCATCCCATATACCTAGGACACTATTTAGCCCATTCATTCACTTGTTCAGTGAATGCTTATTAAGGGAATGAAATGGGGGAAAACATACAGTGCACTTAGTATTATGGCATTGTGGTATAATATGATAAATGTGAATAAACATTAACTCTGGTTATTAAAAGTATTTATGTTTGACTGCAATATTTTATTGAAGAGAGGAGAGAGAAAAATAGAGATAGAGATTATTGCTTTTAAAGCTCAATACTCAGTTGATAAAAGTTCTGCTTTTTCAGTGGGGAAAACTAACTTTCATGTTATAGTCTTGTGTCCTGGAAAACATGGCCCATTGGCATTAGCTAATTTTTTACTCAGTATTTCATGAGCACCCTGCAATGGCCTCAGGGTATTTTATCTCTCTGAGGAATAAAAATAGATGAATTCATCCACAGGCTAGTGTTGCTGCATACATCACACGTCTCACACTAAGGACTGGTAAATGATGCAGATGACAGAAATGCAAGCAGGGAAACTTTATTTTCCAGGAAGAGCATGTGTCATGAGCCTTGCACAGTAGGTGAAGAGGAAAGGTCTGTATGATGACACTTCTGGATACATGGATCCTTTTTAAGGAAAAAATAATTTTTCCATTGATATGTAAAAGCATAAGAAGTATATGGGCTGAGTGGCTTTTCAGAACTTTCTTCACAGATATGAGCCTTTTTACCTTTATTTCTTCTTCTGGAACAATTACATCACCCCTCATCCAAGCAGGAAACTACCTTCCAAACAGTGGCCAGATTGAGTTGGCTCTGTATTCGGCCAGTAATTCCCTTTCTTGGTATCCCTATTGTCAATGATTTTGATCCGGCATTTCCCCTTCCGCCTCACCCTCCGTCTCATTATCATAGTTTTTCTGAAACAGTATTTATCACTGTATCACTTAAAATTCTCCAACTGTTCATTTTCTTTCAGTGCATATGTGCATTTTAAAGTTTATTTCTGAGAAAGATTGCAACTGAGCTCAACATGCACAATATTACACCCCAGAGCAGGTGTCCCCTACTCAGTTTTGAGAACTCACATTTCCACAAATCTGCTACAGTCTCCTTTGTTTCCAGGGCTTTGTATTCATCTCCCTGCTAAATCTAGGTAATGTTTGCTCATATTTTAAAGTTCAGCTATGTTATTCCTTTTAGAAAGTTCTCCCTAATCCAGTCTAGTTTAGTTAATTATTGATTTGTGCGCTGTCTTCCCCAGTGACCTCTTTCTGTGGCGAGTTTGTCTTTAGCACCTGTAACTCAGTAGCTAGCACACTCTACTGAAGATATTCTCTTTTTAACAAGGAGGGATCCATACAGTTTTATGGACAGGAGTCTAAGCCTAATATCAAAATGTTTCCCAACCCCTCAAAGATCATAGAATATATTTATTCTAGACATCTTTTTCTGACTTATCTGCTGTTATTTTTCACTATTCATTTATCAATCACACACATTAGAAATTGCTCTGCTTTTTCTCAACTGAAGCAGTGTATTGAAAACTGTCTGTATATTCACCAATTGTTTCATGATTTTTGTCTTACACCTCACAGTTTTTTTTTTTTTCAGTGCTAGAGTTCCAACCCAGGGCCTTGGGTGGGCTAAGCCAGTGCTTACCACTGATCCACATCTGAGCCTTCAGCCTTTTTTGCCTTTAGACAGTTCTGTTGCCAGTAAACATGCTCAGTTTTTTGGACAATCTTATCCTGAAAAGTAGCTTTTCAGTTTCACAATTATAGATTAATAGTTTCAACATGCAAAGAATTCCATTCAACTACCTTCTGATCTGGAGTAAGTAACACAAGCTCTCTAGAGAGTAATTTCAGTGGTTCAATGGACAAATATTCCGAATGTGTCCACTCTGGCCCTCGTGGAGAAAGACACCCAGGCCTGCTGCCCTGGGAGCAGTTGTCCTTGCTTCTGCCTCCGCATCCATGAGCGGGGCGACCTCATGACCTGGAGGCTATCTGTGTAACTCCGTGCACCCCCAAACCAGGCTGCACCCCAAGCACAGTCTGGCCACTTCTTCTGCCCTCAGCTGTGTGGACTATGCACTTGTTAACACTGAGCACTAAGTAGCCACACCAGAGCTCAGCAGAGTTGGCCTGCCCTACTGCCCAAGGTTGGACCTGAGCTGCTCAGAGTGCAAGAGTGAATACGAATGCAGCCCTTCCTTGGGCTGACTTTGTCATGGGCCCTTTCCTCCTTCTCGCAGTAAAGCCTGCTACTCAGTCAATGGTCTGAAGTTTGAAGGACTCACTCTAAGCCCTGATATGGAACAGCTGGTCTACCTGGAGCAGCTGATTATTTTCTATAATATGATAGTGTCAATATCACTTAGTTGGGTAATGGTTAGACGGCAAAATATACATAAAGTGCCTGGCACAGAGAGTGAGTCAGCAGAATTTGGGAGCTATTTCTGTTATTAAAATGTGAAGCAGTGCCTGTTCCTTTACATTTGTTAGCTCCCCTTTAAATGCTTCAAGTTTAATAACACCCATGGATTCTACCTGTGGAGTACTTTCTTCTTCCCATACATTCGTGTGTTGTCTAGATAGGCATTGGCTTCTTAGAATAAAAAATAAAATCAACAATGGTGTTTAGATAACAGCGTTGGTTAAGAGTTGAATGAAAACATTTGCTTAAAAATTCATCCCATCTCTGCTATCAGTCATGCAGGGTCTTAAAAAACACTAAAGATCTAATAACTGTTTGTTGTTTTTCATGTGAGAGAGTGTGACCACGTGAGAAGCAGAAAGAATATAAAATTAATTAGCCATTGATCCTGGCAGCTTGTCATCCTGTAAGATTTATACAACACCTGCCTAGAGTATTTCTGAATTCATGAAAGAGAATGAGCATAACAAACTAGCATTACACAAACAAGCCACCTAATTAAAAAGCGATCAGGGGCAGCAATGAAACAGAAATGAATCCTGGAAAATGCTGTTTGCTGGAGTCAGCGGGTCATCAGTACTACATAAAATGCTCATGCATAGAATAACTTTATCTTTCAATTTGTTCCAGGCATAGCTTTTGACAAAAGACCCACTTCAGCAAATCTACTTGGGTTTCAGTTGTTTGGGGTGCTTATGCAAGAACAGGAGTCATCGTTATCTTCTTAAGTTATAGTACACTGAGGACTGGGTAATTAGGATAGAATATTAGGCAACTAATATAAAGAAAGATGTAGCAGTGACAGAGCTTTCAGGAAAAGTTGCAATCCTCAGTCCATAATCCACAACCCAGTCAAATGGAGATTGGTAAGCGACAGTGAAAAGTTCAGAAAACTTGAGTGCTGTCTTGGACCCACAAGATACATGTGTGTGGAGAGGCTGGCGTGGTGTTAGCTACAGCAGGAACTAAATAGGGATTAACTGAACAAAATTAATGAAAATTTTTGAATTTTTCAGGCATAGTATTTGCATGTCTATCTCCAGTTTTCATCAGTTGTCTAATTTCAGTGCTGGCCCACATTTGACCCACTTATGGGAGTACATGCGAATGGAAGGAACTTGCTACTAAATTAGCTTCTGTTAGTGTGGCTCCTGGAGGCTTTCAGTCTTGTACACTGAATCTGTGTAAAGATCTGTCGTGTATCCTGTGAAGATTTAAATTGATTCTGCGCTAATGATATTTATGATCAGTGAAGGCAGTCTAACTTGGGAGGAGGTGGCGTGCTACTGAAGAGAGGTTCATCGCCCAGCCCACCACCGTCCCCGGAGATCTGGTCCTCGCCATCGTGGTGGCTTTGCTCCTAGGGCTTCTGCATCTTAGTCTCATTTAGCAGTGTTTCTGAAGGGTTCGCTTCATGTGGAGAGGATTTAAAACCATCTCTTTGCAGGTGGATTGGATTGTTTTGGAAAAATATCTAAAATATATGCTTTTAAAAATACAAGCCATATTCTGTTTTGTTCCCTATATTACAGCAATAGTTTATTGCTATTTGGCAGAATTCCTCTGAGTTACCAGCAAGTAGCTACAAGGTTAATTATTTATTAAAAAACCCTATGCAGGACAAAACTATGCCTCCTTGGGAGCTGATTAGTTTGTTGGAACTCTAACAAGTTTCTTTGATCTTTCTTTCTTGACATTCATCTCATCCTAGAAACACAGGTTGCAGCATTTAGGGCTCACGGGCACCTTGCCCACTTCCCCTACTTATTTTCCACTAGGCTGAGAAGAGCAGCTGTCCTTCTCCCAGGAGGATGCCTTTCAGAGGCACAGCTGGCTGGACACATTGCTCACCAGGACTGGACATTGAGGAACAGCGTGGAGAGGTGCGGGTGGTGCTAGGATCGCTGCTTGTGCTGGGCGACCTCCTCAGACAGGGCTCAGAGGCACAGAGGCGGGTCCGAGAGACCCAGAGTCAGGTTAGAGCTTGGCAACTTGTCTGGATAGCAGGATGCCACTTGTGAATCATGGAGAACTGGAAAGGAGGCGGGGCAACCGGGAACAAGCTGTGACTCATGAAAATCTGTCATGTCGTGACCAGGAACTGTGCTGTGGGAAACCACTCAGACTGCTTCAAAGCTAAGGGTGTTTAAAAATCCTTAGGGACCTGGGTGTGAAGCATAGGTGCACAGCAGCATGAAGTTATAAGCATGAGTTAGCACAAGTAGCCACACACGCACTGGTTACAGCACTATTTAAGAATGCAAATATGAGATAACAGCTTGTGTAAGAATTGTACACTAAGCGTGCAGGCTGCTTCTGCACTCTTGGGCTCTGCTCTGCTCTGCTCTGCTCCCTGCTGCCTGCTATTGTTGCTGATGACTTTCACACATGCATTCTTTAACCTGGAACCTCACCTGCAAAAATCTCCCTTGGTGCCCTGAGCAGGCCTACACCTGGCATGGTCAGCATGATATTGAGATGGGTTGTGCCCTGGTGTCTGTGGAAACAGCACCTGGAGGTGAGGGAGAGTCCTGGGAATGGCTGAGCAGCAGCCCCAGCCTTGGCCTTGGTGTAGCTACCTGAATTCACCTTCATGGCAGCTTAGGACTGTGAGGAGTTGGAATCATCCCATTCAGAGGCTGGCAATGTCTTGCAAGCCTTGGAAGTGATAGAAAAACTTCCTCACCCTCACCGCGAAATGGTGAGCAAGGCAGCTTCACTGTTGGTCAGTCTAATTCTTCCATGTTAATCAAGAGACAGATGTCTATGTGTGTCAAGCAGATCAACTGTAGCAGATAGAGAAGGATGTGGAGCAACAGTGGGCTGTGGTGGAGCAGAGGCTGTGAGGCATGGGAAACACTGCATCCTCCACGTAGGTGTCCAGAAGTGGAAATCCTCACATTTGAGAAAACCCAGGAAAAATGCTCTTTGTGTGCCAATCTGGCTATTAGTCAAAAAGCAGAGGGAAAGAAAACCTTAAGGGAAGGGCTGGAGGGCCACCCAGGTCCACCCAGCACACCTTATACGATCTTCACAGCCTCGGAGCTGTGGGAGCTGGGAAGCAATTATAGCTGAGGGTGGGTGAGGCAGTGCTCACACAGCTGCTGTGGCTGTGAGAAACGGAGCTGAAATCAAGCAGCTGAGTCTACGAAGATGTCCCGAGAGTCTAGTGTAGCAAGTGCTTCCTCTGTGTGTGGGCTGTGCAGAATGTACAGAGGAAGCCCTGATAATGACGGTGACAAATTGGTTGATGGTGGTGGCTTGCCTGGTTTGGGAAATGATGACCTGCCAGAGACAGTCACTAAATGGACAACCTGTCTGGACTTGATAACTGTGCCACATGGAGTGGGCTCGAGGCAGGTTTCCAAACCACAGCCCAGGTGAGGAATGGCTGACAGCATGGGTGAAGAAGGACACAGACCTGGTGAGCAGGCCAGCTGGACTGCTTGGGTCCAGGAACCCTTTGCCTTCACAGACCAGTGATTCATGATATGTGGACATAGAGCATCAAGGTAAGGTGAGATCTGTAAAAACTGTTTAACAGCAAAGGAGAAAAAGAATGGGGCTCTTGAGCAAGGGGACCTGCCCCCGACAGACTGTGTGGCTACTGGTGGTTCATTAGTGCTAGGCTTGGGCAGACCTGCTGTATACTGGCCAGCCCCAGCTAAGGTTGACAGGGGCAGCCTCTGGCAATGTCGCTGACTCTGTGACACAGTTGTGCTCTGAGCCACAATATTGGCCAATGGGCCCAGCCCCAATGGCAAAGAAGCCTAGAGAAGCAGGAAGTGATGCTGGCTTCCTTTCACTCCAATAGGAGGCAGGCTGAGCTGCCTGCATCACATCTGGACTGTTTACTGGTCCCTAAAGAAGGTACACTGTGTACTTGTGCTGGTGGGCAGTGGAGCTGAGTCAGTGCTAGTATGTGGTGAGCAGATCGTGTTATAGGACCTGGGACATGCAGAGAAGGGTATGAAGTTACTACCTCATGCTCTGGAAGGGCCAGGTGAGTTGGGTTTTTGGACACTTGCCCCACACCTGGGTGATAATTTTTTCCCCAGTTGCTGAATAAATGCTGTGGGTGGACATACTAATTGGTGCTTGTGTCCATGCCACACAGGGAGAACTCCAGCTGTGGATTTCCATGGTGAAAACTGGAGTCTGAAGGCATTCACATCCTCACCGCTGAGTCTCTGCTAGGCCGTGTGGGTTGTGTGTGTGACGTAGTACCAGCTGCCTGGAGGTCACAAGACAATGAGCTGGACTTGAAATCAGAAAAAGCAGTGGGGATATGCCCCCCACAGAGCCTCTCAGTACAGGCCAGGCGGGAGCCGGACAGGTTGAGGTGAATGACAGTGAAGTCTCATCCTGACACTGGCAACACAGACTCTCGCCACCTGAGCCAAGCCATACTCTGTGCTGATGATGTTGTGTTAACCTCTGATTGTCTTGCAGATTTAAAATATGGTGCATAGCCTGAAGGAAGCTTTGCTGGCAGGGGACCATCATGGACAAGGTCCGGGGAACTGGCTTGTCTGTCACATTCCTGGTGCTATCCAGTTGGGTAAGACAAAAGTAATTCCCAACGCCAGACCTAGGACAGGGCACCAGGTATGGGTGCACGTGGTCATCCTAAGGTTCTGAAAGATGTTCATACCCCACCTACCTACACTGCTGCAGCTTTCTATAGTGGATGATCCAGAAGGTGCTCCAAGGTGCTGGATGCATGCAGCAGCAGATGCTTTTCAGAGGTCAAAGGGATGTTGCTCAGGTGCAAGGCCTACAAGCCACTGACCCCACCCTGCTAACTTTCAGTGTGGATGATGGTAGGTTTGGCTGGGGCCAATGGCAGAATCAGAGAGAGCAGAAGCATGCTATTGGGTTTTGATCATAGTTGTGGAAGGGAGCCAAAAGCCAGCATTCCCTGACTGAGAAATGACAGTGCTGTATATCGTTCTGCTTGCCTGTGAGGAATCAAGGTGGGCTGGTTGTAGTCCGTCCCAGGAGAGGAGTGGCACAGGTCTGCACCCTCACGCATTGGGGGATGTACCTCCAACAGGGGCCTCTTTTGCAGCTAGCCTGTTGGCAGCAAACTGGCAATGGTTTTGAGACTTGTGATGTACAATGCTCAGGAACCTGTCTGGGAGGACAGAGTGCACAACTTGTACTCTTAGCGCCTACACAGAAGGGAAAGAGGACCTCTAGCTGAGGCTGGATACCCTGATGGATCTAACTGTGACCCCATCCCAAAGGGGACTGCAGCCAATGTTCAGACCAATACTGAAGTACTCTGGTTTGGAACCATCAGAAGCAGTTCAAGCCAAGGAGCAGAGCTGCAGGAAAAAGACCCCCTAAGTGTATATATGAACATTTGGGTAGTCTTGAGGGGCCTAACATTCTGTCTGCCTGTTTGCACAGTTCAGAAATGACAGATGAAGCACTGTCCCTTGTGGTGCTGGCCTATGGGGAGATGTATGGCAGGGTGGCCAAAAAGCTGACCATGTAAGGTATCATTGTTCAGCGTGCAAGCCCCCTCCTCCCACCAGGAAGTGATTTAGCGGATGCCTTGAGCATGCATTGCAATTACAGGCATTGTGACTCCACTGGGAGTAGCACATGGGCAGGGGCAGGAAGCAGAAATGTAGCCCTCCAGCTTGAAGCCCTTGCTCAACATGCAGCCAGTCTGTGAATGTTCTGTGCCGGGCTTTGATATTGCTCATGAGTGAAACTTCAAATGAAAACAATGGTTTTTCAAAACCATGTGGTTTTTGATTTGTTAGCTATAATGCAAGGAGATATTTGTGGCCTATTTCCTATAGAATGTTTCATTTATACACCTCAGCCCTGGAGGGAGTGGGTATGGGAAACCACTCAGAGCTGCTGCAAAGAACAGAGGTATCTAAGGACACCAGTTGTCTAGCACAGGTGCACAGCAGATAAATTTCTGTAACTGTTATGGCTTGTGTCTAGCTGTTGCTCTCCCCCAAAGCCTCATGCAGTCATGGGGTGGCTTCTAGAGCTTAATTAATTCATGATTCAATGCTTGGATTATGGGTGTGAGAGCTACACCCGCGCTGGGGCAGGGAGCCTGAATACAGTATACAGAAGGGAGAGAGGCTTGCTAGCTGCTGCAAGGAGCTGCTGCTCCTCCGTTGCTCTTTGCTGTTTCTTTTACTTTAAATAGTATTTACTTGTTCACATTCATCACCTGTTATGGACAATTCTTTGGGTGGGACAGCAGAGCCTGTGTATGTGAGGCTGTACTCTTAATCTTCTAGTTTAAAAGTCTGTAGGTCCAGCTGTTGCTGTTTGAAAAAAAAAGATTTCTGATATATAGGTTGTGTTGAGTTTTCGCCATGTCTATAAATGACCAAAGAAGAGGATGTAATTTAAAATTCAGTTTTTGCTTAGACGCAAGGAGTCTTTGGAACATCTAAATCATGAAGCTGGCCATCCACCTTTTCATCCAATCAGATAATGTTTGTGAGTTTTAAATGATGATTTGGCCTCATTCTGAAAGCTGACAATGTAGAGGCAAAAACTGTCAAAGTTCTAGAGGACCCTCAGGCTGATATTGTGTGTGTGTGTGTGTGTGTGTGTGTGTGTGTGTGTGTGTGTGTGCAGACAACAAATGTAAGTGACAAAAGATCAGACAGTGATAAGAATTACACAGAAAATTTAAATCTAATACTATTACAAAAAAATGACCCAATGACTAGTATATATTGTCTAGTGAAAAAGTCTTAATGGAAATAGCATTTATTCCAGGATCTGAATAACAGTGAGATATCCAGGAGAAAACAGTTTAAGGTGGCTAATGGAGGCAGTCTATGCAAATATTGTACAGTGGAGGGCCAGCCAAATGGCTCAGTGGATTAAAGCACCTGCTTAGGCAGATGTAGGGGCTGGAAGTTTGATCCCCAGGTACACGTAGTACCTGGGGATTGAACCCGGATCCTTGTGCTTGCCAGGAAGGCACTTAGGCCACTGCTAACTTCCCAGCCCACCCTGTCTGCTCTTGATGGCCTTTCTGTGGCAGAAGGTAGTCTTGTGGCTTTTATTGACTTGGGCTTTTATAAACCATTTGGTGCATAAACCCTAAATCACCAAGCAATCTTCAGTAATTTGTTGTGGGCATTGCTGTATTTGAGTAAGTGGTCCTGTAAAGCTATAATATATAATTTCAAAAATTCTGTGCTCAATATCTCTCCATTTGATATGTAGACAGCCAAATGAAAGCTATCAAAGGAACAGCAGTGAGAGATGAGAGAGAAGTGCTGAAGGCACTTCTCAAGCTCCAGACGTCCTTAGAATTGTTACTGTTCATACTTGATGCCAGTTCAAATATTGTAGGTACTTGAATTCAGCAAAATAACCCAATATAGTTTAATTGTCCATAATAGTAGCAGGTTATCAGCAGAACTGGCAATTGTCAGAAGTTGTTAACTTGAGCCTTTTACAGCTCAGCATATTAATATGGCTTTACTTTTTATACATTATTTTGATACTTTTCTGCTGGATGGTTAAGACCAAGGTAAAGCAAGACCTATATAAGTAAAAATGTAAATTTTGTATCTGACAAGGTCATTCAAATCCCCCTAGAAGATCCTTTAATGACTTCTCCAAATACAGCTTCTCTAGCAGCAATGGAGCACCCATCTCTGACAAAACAAAACAAAAAAGGGGGATATAAATAAAGGACCATTTTGTAGTGAAAAATATATGTATACAGACTAGTTAGGGTAGATATATAGCTACTTTCTCTTAGTTCAATGAGAAGAAAGGTTTGTACTAATACTATTTAGACAAGATACCATGTTTACATCTTGTCCTCTGAATTCTATGAAGACAACAATATGCAATGTATTAATTATTGTAACTGTCCTACCAACCTGCTTTGAAACTGTTTCTTTGCAATTTTTTTCTCATTAAAATGAACAAAAATATAGCAAAAAGAATTGTTATTGGTAAGTGAATTGCTGAGAGGGGAAGGCAGTCATAAAATGAGCATTCTCCCAGCTGCCTAAAGCGCTGCATTCTGTGTAGAAAACAGCTCAGAACGGTGAGGAGTTGAAGTAGGCCTGGCCCCAGGAAGCTGCGCCCATGGGAAGCTTTCTTTCACTGGAGAAGCTGGCAGCGTGCTGCCTGCAGGTACTTCTCAGCAGTGCGGGGGATGCCAGCGGCAGCTATTGCCTCTGTGCGGGGACCTCCCATAGGATGGAAGTTGTTTTGTCTCACTTGGAAATCTGTGAGGAGTTTGTAGTGTCCGGAGACAGAGACACACTGATGGGAAGAGGGAGGCTGACATCTGTAGTTAATGAGGAGAAAACAAGACGCCGATGCTCACCTAATCTGCTCCTGTACTGTAAAACCGTCTTTGCTAAACTGCTTCACTATGACTCTTTTTCTTCTGTTCTCACAAATATTTTCCTAGTGAAACAACTCAAGTTAGAAAGACTCGCTAGCAAAGCTGACTGTAAAACTTGGAAATAGCTGAGACACCCAGCAGGTCCTAGGCATCATATGAAACTTTGTATGCATGAATGTATTTTTTTTACCTTCTTATTTTTTTCTCTTCCTCTGACAGTTGAATCAGGGCTTTGGATTTAGAAGGTATAAGATGTCAGTGTGTGCACACATGTGTGCGTGTGCGCGCGCACGGGTGCGTGTTTGTACTAAATTTGATTTTGTCTCATTTCAGAGAAGAAAAGCGAAAGGCTGTCCCTCTTAGGTGGGATTGGCAATAAAGTGTAAACAAAGTAGTCAACTGAAGAGGATGCTCCCTACTGGGGAAGCAGAAAGAAAAGCCAAGCTTTGAAGGTGCTGAGTGAAGGAGGTTTGGCATACAGAGACAGATACTCTAGTGTTCACAATGAAAAGGAAATTTTACTGTTACATGCCATACAATGGAGGAATTTAAGTTAAATATTTATTCAGAAAGCCTCGAAGCAGTCTTTCAGGAAGTGTTTTTTCTTGGTGAATTACATGCCCTGTTGAAGCTCATCTTACTTGGAAGTCTCAAGATGGAGCACCGTCTCCTTCGCTCCTGGCTGAACATGTTGTTCTGATGTCCCCACCTTTGTTTGAGTATTTCCTGTCAACTTTGATTAAAATAATCAGAAATGAAGACATAAAACTTCCAAACTCTGATGAGAGAAACTAAAACCTAGAGTCACACCATGTTGAGATAAAGAATTAAATTGAAGATCTACATGGCATCTGGGAGGAGGAACGGGAAACAGGACTGCTACAGCACAGGGAACCCCAAGAACATGTGGAACTTCACAAGGTCATGCTGTTTTTATGTCCTTGCTCCCAGAAGCCTAGCAGGATCTCACATATAGCTAAAACATTAATCTTAGGCACACGGATAAGAGCTTGTTTTGTTAAGTGAAAGTAACCTGAAGGCTGAGATTCAGTATATGCAAGAATAAAGACCTTATTCTTTTGCTCCAGCCCTCACTTTGCTTACATTCGGCCACCACCTGTTTGTGTTGCTGCTAGCGCCCACCCGAGAGTCTTTCCAACAATGCCTCATTTGAATCAGACACGTCTTCAGGGTTTATTGACTCAAAGCCCATCTGCATGTTCAGGCTTCAGCGCAAGTACTGATCTGACCCTGGAGTTGATCTGATGTCTCTGACTACAGTGGCATGACCCCTGAGGGAAACCCTTCATGTAATGTCTAGAAAAGACATACTAAACATCCATGGGTCTGTGGTGGACAGAGCACCCAGGAGCCAGGTCTGCAAGGAAGTCTAACATCTCATTTCCCAAAGCAATCTGTTAAGAGAAGGAGAAAAATCAGCTCTAACCCAGAGACAGGACCTGGGCAAGGAGCAACCACCTCTCAATGCTGGAGCACTCCAGTGAGATCTGGCAGGACATTATCTGCCTCTTACAAAATCTCTCCCAGTGAGGACAGCTCCCCACCCAAACCTTTCTCTCTGAGAGACTCACTTGGAGGGTGAGACATGCCACCCGAGGTGGGATTCTCAGAGGGGCCATAGGTGCAGAACTGTAGGCCCCACTAAGCCTTGAGAAGGGAATCTGTATGCTAACTAGAATCCTGGTGATTCAGTCTATAGTGTATGCTGAGGCGTCCTGGGCTCAGAAGCTGCTCTGAGCAGGGCAGAGCAGCCTGGACTTCCCATGTAGTGTGTGTTAGTTGCCAGATCTATCCATGTTTGGTGAGCTTTGTGCACTGATTCTGTGCTAATAATTGTAATACCAGCTTGAGTAGTTCCTGTGTCTACTTATTCCCGGTTTTATTCAGTTTTAGTGAGAACCTCAGACTTGTTCCTGACACTATTTTTCTGGTTCCTAATGCTATTTTTCTGACTCTGACAAAGAGGCTGGAGAGGACTTGAAGGAGGCAGAGAATTGCTCAAGACCATCCTATGAGTGCACTGTGGCCGGATGCTCACCCTGGTCCTTTCCTTTGTCACCTTTCTTCCTTTGTAAGTT
Organism: Ctenomys sociabilis; assembly: GCA_004027165.1. NCBI lineage: Eukaryota > Metazoa > Chordata > Mammalia > Rodentia > Ctenomyidae > Ctenomys > Ctenomys sociabilis. Next base: position 95,078 of record PVKA01004392.1, read on the forward strand.
GCATTTAGTAAGTAAGTAAGTTCCCTTGAGGGTTATACTTGTTTCTGTTTGTGTGATGGATTGCATGTCTTGATTTGTGTGTGTTGAACCATCCTTGCTTCATTGGAATGAAGCTTACTTAGTTATGGTACTTCATCTTTATTTTTTTCCCATAATTTTATTGAAGAACAGATAGCAATGAGACAGTTTCAAATCAAATTAGTAGAGCAGATTCAATAATTAATACACTGCATATTGTTTTCTTAGTGGCTATTTGTTGTGCAAGGTGCAGACATGATATTCTATTTAAAAACACTACTAGAGCAGATCCCTCTATTCACTGAATTAAGAGAATCTATCTGTATACCTTTTTTAAAAGCTGATTTATACTACAGTTTCAATAATTAATACTTTTTACATTGTTTTCTTCCTAGTGGTTATCCATAGTACCAGAAGCAGACAGGATATCCTGTCCAAACACTATTAGTGCAAATTTTTCTTATAGAATTACACAAAAGTAGCTGAATATTTATCCTATCCGTTCTGTATATACAAATACAAAATGGTCCTTCCTTTTATGTTATTATTTTTTTTTCACTGAAGAACAAATAGCAATGAGACAGTTTCAAGACAAATTAAAAGGACAGATTCGACAAATCAATACATTGCAAAATGTTTTCATAATGTTTCAGTGTCGTACAAGGTGCGTACATGATATTATACTTACAGGCATTATTATAGCAGATGTCTCTAATCAGTGAATGAAGAGAGTGCAGCTATATACCTATCTTATTTCTCTACAGCTGACTTACATCACAGATTCAGCAATTAACACCCTCTACCTTGTTATCTCCCCAATTTCTGTCCATAGTATTAAAAGCCAACATAATATCTTGTCCAACCACTATTAGTGCAAATCTTGCTTCTCATAGAATTATGTAGAAGCACAGCATATTTATCCTAACTGTACTATTTATATACACACATCAAGATTCTTCCTTTGTATCCTCCCCTTTTTTTGTCTAGACCTGTCAGAGATGGGCACTCCATTATCATTCAATCAATTTAGGTGCCTGAACTCGATGATACAATCCAACACAGTCCAGCATTCCACATTAATAGAGTTATCTGAAGAGGTTGTTGACCATAGCCATTTATAGCTCAATTTATTATTATGGCTCCACATTATATACCTCACTTTTATACTTTTCTGCTGGATGGTTAAGACCAAGGTAGATCAAGACCTATATAGCAAAGATGTAGCTTTTGTTTTTAATGAGGTCAGTGAAGTCCTCTCAGGGTTTATCTTGTAATCCTGTACCTTACTCTGTAGAACCTTTGTCTGTGTCATCCATGCAGATGAGTCATAACCAATGCTTGACCAGTTTGCTCTCTATGAGATCCTGAGAGAAAGGATTCTTTCCATGTGACTCTCCTCAGGCACACTATAGAACTTGGATCTCTTTCCTCTTTGGGTCCATAATCTCCTTGATCAGAAAATTTGGGGCACAACTGAGTTTCATGATGTTACAGTACAGGTTCTCCTATACCCTGAGTCTTCACTAACCTTGAAAGGCTAGGGCCAAAATGTTGGCTGGCCTTGTGGCTCTTCTATTTCTCCAGTTTTGATCTGTGAACTTAGGTTGTTAACCATCCAGAAGAAAAGCTGATTAGTACCCTGCAGCATATGCCGTTCAGTTTGCCCTAACTATCTGACTCAATTGTCTTTAGTTGTTGTTGTACATTTCTGTATGTATTTATTCTTTTATCTTCTTATATTAGGAAGACTATATGATATTTGCACATGTATTTCTGGTTTATTTCACTTTTGAGTATATGTTCAAGTGGCATCCACTTCAATATAAATGCTTCAAGTTTATCATTCTTTATAGCTGAGTAATACTCCATTATATAGAAATACTACATCTTTTTCAACCATTCCTCATGTGATGGACATCTTGGTTGTTTCCAAGATTTTGCTATCACAAGTTGTGCTGCTATAAACATAGGTACACATATATCACTATGATATAATGTTTTCAGTTCCTCTGGGAAAATTCCCAGTAGGGGGATAGCTGGCTTGAATGGGATTTCCAGTCCTGCTCTTTAGAGGAGTCTCCACACTGATCTCCACAATGGCTGTACCAGTCTACATTCCCACCAGCAGTGGAGAAGTGTTCCCTTTCCCCACAACCTCTCCAACATTTGTTGTTGGTTGATTTCCTTATGATAGCCTTTCTTTCTGGAGTGAGATGGTATCTCAGTGTTGTTTTTATTTGCATTTCATGGATGGCTAGCGATGTGGAGCATTTTTTCCTATATTTATTTGCTTCTTTAATTTCGCCCTCTGCGAAGTGTGTATTCATCTCAGATGCCCATTTCTGAATTGGTTCTTTAAATTTGAGGGCTCTGTTATATCTTAGTTCTTTATAAATTCTAGACAGCAGACCTTTGTCTGATGGCTTATTAGTTACGATTTTTTCAAAACTTGTGGGTTGTTGGTTTACTCTGTTGACAATTTCTTTTGAAGTGCAGAAACTCTTCAAGAAGAGTTGATCCCAATTATTGATTCTTTCAAGTGTTTCCTGTGTAAATATGTTTGTTCATGGACTCTTTATCTATCCCTATGTCTTCAAGAGTTCCTCCTACTTTCTCTTCCAGGAGATTGAGTGTTTCTGTTTTAATGTTTAAATCTTTAATCCATTTTGACTTTAGCTTAGTGCACAGTGATAGAGCTGGGTCAAGTTTCAGTTTTCCGCATGGAGAAAGCCATGTTTTCCAGCACCATTTGTTAAAGAGGTTATCTTCTAGTGAACTTGTTTGGCCCCTTTGTCGAAGATCAGATGGCTGAGTGTGATCATAGATACCTCTGCGTCTTCTAATCTATTCCACTGATCCTCTGGCCTATTTCATTGCCAATACCATGTTGATTTTATCACAGTGGCTTTGTGGTATAATTTCAAATCAGGAATTGTGATGCGTCCTGCCTTGTCTTTATGGGCCAAGATTGCCTTTTCTATTCTAGGTCGTTTGTGGTTCCCAATAAATTTTAGGAATGATTTCTCTAGGTCTGTGAGGTATGTTGGTGGCAGTTTGATAGGGATTGCATTAAATCTGTATAGCAATTTTGGGAGTATGGCCATCTTCACGATGTTGGTTCTTCCTGTTCAGGAGCATGGAATATCTTTCCATTTTCTGAAATCCTCTATAATCTCTTTTCTTAGGGTGTTGTAATTTTCTGTGAAAAGATCTTTGACTTGCTTGGTTAAGTGAATTCCAAGGTATTTCATTTTGGCAGGTGCTATTGTAAAAGGTATTGTTTCTATTGTTTCCCTTTCAGTGTGCTTGTTATCTGTGTAGAGGAATGCTATTGACTTTTGAGTACTGACTTTGTATCCTGCTATACAGAATACAAATTTCCATATCAGTTCTAGTAGTTTCTTGGTGGAGTTTTTGGGGTCTTCCAAGTAAAGTATCATGTCATCTGCAAATAGTGACAATTTGACTTCTTCTTTACCTATTCTTATTCCTTTTATTTCTCTCTCTTTTCTAATGGCTGTTGCTAATGCTTCCAAAACTATATTGAATAGGAGGGGTGATAGAGGACATCCTTGTCTTGTACCTGATTTAAGAGTAAAAGATTTCAGTTTTTCCCCATTTAGGATTATATGAGCTTTTGGGTTTTCATAGATGGCTTTTATCAAGTTAAGATAGAATCCATCTATTTCAATTTTCTGTAAGACCTTGAACATGAATGAGTGTTGGACTTTTTCAAAAGCTTCTCTGCATCAATTGAGATGACCATGTGGTTTTTACATTTCAGTCTATTAATGTAGTGTATTATATTTATAGATTTTCAAATATTGAACCATCCTTGCATCCCTTGAAGGAATCTTACCTGGTCATGGTGTATGATCTTCTTGGTGATTTGCTATATTCAATTTGCTAGGATCTTATTCTGTGTTTTTGTGTCTATATTCATGAAGGAGATTCTCTGTAGTTCTCCTTTTTGGTTGTATTTTCCTGGTTTTGGAATCAGTATTATACTTGCCTCCAGAAATGATTTTGGAGGACTGCTTCCTTTTCAATTTCATTGAAGAGTTTGAGGAGTGTAGGGATTATATCTTCTATAAATTTCTTATAGAATTCAGGTATGAATCCATCAGGACCTGGGCTTTTCTTTGTCGGTAGGCTTTTTATTACATTTCGTATTTCATTAGCTGTTATTGGTTTATTGAGAGGTGTTATATCTTCTTGGTTCAGTTTTGGTAATTTGTACCTTTTGAGGAATCTGTCCATTTCTTCTGTTTCTTCTATTCTGTGAGCGTAAAGATTCTCAATGTAGCTATTGATAATCTTCTGAATTTCTGCTGGGTCTGTGATGATTTCACCCTTTTCATTCCTTATTGCATGTACTTGAATTTTTTTTTCCTCTTAATTTTAATTTGTGTGTGTGTGTGTGT
>PVKA01004393.1:0-49339 GCA_004027165.1 Ctenomys sociabilis
AAGCAACCAATGCACAAACATAGATATTTCCATAATCATGAACAGGAAAGGAAAGGAAAGGAAAGGAAAGGAAAGGAAAGGAAAGGAAAGGAAAGGAAAGGAAAGGAAAGGAAAGGAAAGGAGTAAAAAGTCTACTCAGAAGAATTCAATGTATGGAAACAAGGGAAGGTTCATGCCAGACATTTCAGCAGAGTAAAGCTGAAATAGAAATTATCTTCCCTTTGAAATTCTCTATTTAGTTGTCAAAGTCCAAAGCATTGCAGTATAAATGCTTTTTCAGCATTTATACTGAAATGGATGCCACTTGAACATATACTCATAAGTGAAATAAACCAGACACACATGTGTAAATATCATATAGTCTCCCTAGTATAACAAGCGAAAAGCAGAAATACAAAAGGAAACATACAACAAGTAAAATCAATTGAGTCAGATAAGGCAAAGTGAGTGGCACATGCTGCAGGATACTAATCAGCTTTTCTTCTGGATGGTTAACAACCTAAGATCACAAGTCAGAGTTGGAGAAATAGAAGAGCCACAAGGCCAGCCAACATTTTGGCCCTAGCCTTTCAAGGTCAGCGAAGACTTAGGACATAGGAGAACCTATACTGCAACATCATGAGACTCAGGTGAGCTCCAAATTTTCTGAACAAGGAGATTATGGCACCACAGAGGAAAGAGATTGAAGTTCTATAGTGTGCCTGGGGAGAGTCACATGAAGAGAAAACTTTCTCTCAAGCTCTCACAGAGAGCAAACTGGTCAAGCATTGGCCATGACTCATCCACACGGATGACACAGACGAAGGAACTACAGAATAATGTACAGGACTACAAGATAAACCCTGAGAGGACTTCACTGACCACATAGGAAATATAAAGTTCATGTGTTGGTATATAAGTCTTGATCTATCTAGGTCTTAACCATCCAGCAGAAAAGTATAAAAATGAAGTATATATTGTGGGGCCATAATATTAAGCTGAGCTGTAAATGGCTATGGTCGACAATTTCTTTGAATAACTCACTATTGTTGTAGAATGCTGGACTGTGTTGGATTGTGGTGTCGAGTTCAAGCACCTAAGTTAGTTGAATGACAATGAAGTGCCCACCTTTGACAGGTGAAGACAAAGGAAGGGGTGTAGAAAGAAAAAATCATGATGTGTGTGTATAGACAGTACAGTTGGGATAGATAAAGCTGTGCTTCTACATAATTCTATGAGAGGCAAGATCTGCACTAATGGAGGTTGGACGGGATATTATGTCGGCTTCTAGTACTACGGTCATCCACTAGGAAAATAATTATTGAATTTTTGATATAATTCAGGTATAAAAAATAAGATAAGTAAGCAGCTACACTCTTAATTCACTGATAAGAGATATCTGCTAAAATAATATCTGTAAACATAATATCATGTATGCACCTTGTACAATACCAAAACATGAGAACAGTTTGCAATGTATTAATTTATCGAATCTGTATTGTTAAGGTGTCTTGAAACTGTCTGATTGACATTTTTAGTTCAATAAAATAAAAACAAGTTAAAAAGAAAAAGTCTAGCCGGGCGTGGTGGCGCATGCCTGTAATCCCAGCACTCGGGAGGCTGAGACAGGAGGATTGTTGCGAGTTCGAGACCAGCCTGAGCTACAAAGTGAGCTCCAGGCCAGCCTGAACTGCATAGTGAGACCCTGTCTCAAAAAGACCAAAAAAAAAAAAAAAAAAAAGTCCAAAACTTGACCCAAGATACATAATCTGTTTTCTGTCTAAATGATCCTTTAGAATGTCTTCATGCCAGCCTTACCTAATAGTTTAAGTTGTGGCCATGCTGTTTCTACCTTGTTTTGGGTGAATTATGTAGGGAGTTCAACTCAGTTCATTCTTGCTGTTGTATTGATTGGGTTTGTCATCTTGAGTACTTGAACAGCCTCTACCTTATCTATAGGTTCCTAATATGCATAATCAATGCAAGGTCTACCACATGAAAACTAGACTTTTATCGATTTGATTATGGACTTTACATCCTCTTTTTTTTTTTACTGTCCACACAAGTGTTTATTTGTCATGAGAATCTAACTATTCCTTAGCCCACATATCCATGTTTCACAGTTCAGGAACACTGATCAGCAATCAATGTCTATGGAACTCAATCCAAAGAAACCTTTTATTCTTACATCACTTTGCACTCTGAAAGATACCAGCCTTCTTCATTTCTTCAAAATCTTTCATGGAATCATAATTTCTGTAGAAATCGGCATATGCCCTCTTTCTTGGTTTAGCCACACCAAACTTATAAAGAGCTGCAACCCCCAGGGAGACAATGAATGCTCCAACAATATGAATCCGCAGGCGCGTAACCAGAAGGCCCCGCATCTGGGGTTTTGCCAATGCACCGGAACTCGTGGTCATTACCGTCCTCCACACCAAGGTCCTTTCCGGTTGACGGAGAAAAAAACTGTTCACATCCTCTTAAAATATGTAAGGACACAAAAACTCTCTTTGGTGTAGTGACGGCAAGGTGGCTCCTAAGATCTTTACCTCCTGGCAGTCATACCCTGTGCCCCCTGCCTCCCCTTGAGTCTGGCGTGCTTTGTGGCTTGCCCCTAGGCAAAGCTGATGAAAATCTCCTGGGGCTACAGTCCATTCAATAAGAATTCATACTGGCAGCACATCACTCTGACCAGCGGTGGTGACCCTATGGTGTCCGTGCTGCAGCTGGCCTGTTACCATTGAGACCTCTAAAAGATTCCTCATCAGGGCTGTAGACACTTGCCTTCCTGGCTTGATAAAGAAAGCAGACACAGCACAGAGCTGCTGGCAACCTCTAAAAGCTGAGGGCAGCCTCCAGCTGATAGACAAAATACACGGCTATTAATCTTATAGCAGCAAGGAAATGAGCTCTACTAACTGCCTCTGTGATGATCTTAGTGATGATCTTGTAAAGGGATTCCTCCCCAGTTGGGCTCCAGACGGGACTGTAGGCCTGTGTTGTGATTTCAGCCTCATAAGATTCAGCTAAGCCAGGCTGGAGTAGAAACTGTGAGGTAATACATTGGGCTGAGTAAATATTCTAAATTTGCAATGATTTATTAGACATCCAGAGAAAATGAGTATACTTTCATTCCATGGGTGAACCCAAGAAAAAAATGCATGGAATGAAAATATAGAAACATACTTTAATGGGGCAAGTAGAGCATAGTGAACACAAGGACGCCTTATTGAGAGGACTTCCAGAGAAAGATAGGCTTCTCCAAGCTGTGTTCTTATCTGGGGGGCGCGGAGGGGAAGCTGTCTGATCTGTGTATGCTGCCACTTGCTGCCCAGACCCCTTGCACAGTCAAGGAAATGAGCTCTTCTCCTTGGGGAGGCGGCACTTTCACGATGTTCCCAATCGATGTGCAATGATTATCCAACCCTTTCGGTATTTCTTCCATCCTATTAATGGTGCCTGTAATGGTTTGATCTTGTATTGACATAGTGTTAATGATAGACAGCATGCTTTTTTGTATGTCACCCCTGCTTCCTTGAGTATGACTTTAAGGATGACAAAATTGAGGTACATGGTAAGTGGTGTGTCTAAGGTCACACAGACACTTGTAACTGACAAAGCCAAGATTTGAGCTTGGAGTTGCAGAGCCCAAGTCTAGATGTCCTTGGACCAAAGCACAGCTGCACCCATATATCATGTCCTCTCCACCACCTGAAACTTCCTCTTTTGTTCTTGGATTGCATGGTAACAGCCAACTCTCATGTTGATCACTGCTTAAGTCACTGTGGTAATTTAGTTTCCCAGAGAAAAGACTCTGAAACAGAATGCCGTGCAAGAAGAGTACTGAGGAGGGCCGGGGAGATGGCTCAATAGAATAAGTACTTCCTTGGCAAGTGCAAGGGTCTGAGTTCAATTCCTGGTTCTGCAAAAAAAAAAAAAAAAGAAGAGTACTGAGGGATGCTTCCAGAATCCATAGTCTATCTGGGGAGGTGATGCACACAGGTAATCCTAGATATTTGGGAGGTTAAAGCAGGAGAATTGCAAGTCTGAGGCCAACATGTAGCTTAGGAGTGTGGCATGTTGGTACCTATAATTCCAGCAAACAGGAGGATTGCTCTGAGTTCAGTCCAACCTGGGCTATAGTGAATTCAATGCTAGCCTGAACTACATAATGGGATTGTGTCTCAAAAACAAAAGAAAACACAAGAAACAAAACAGGCTAGAGTTGCTGTGGTGGCAGTACACATCTCTCATTCCAGCACTTGGGAAGCTGAGGCAGAACAATAGAAGCTGGAGAACATCCTGGGCAATTTAGTGACTTAGCAAGACTCTTCCTCAAAATAAAAAATAATAAAAGGACTGGAAATGTAGCTTAATGTGAAGACCCTTGGTTCAATCCCAACACTACATGGGATGAAGTAAGGATGCAGATAGCTCAGTAGTTGAGATTTGCTTAGTGTGTGTGAGGCCTGGATGGAAAAGAAATTAACTCAAATGTGGTCACAAAGAAGCTTCAGCACTTTAGCTGACCTCAAGTCTCACACTAGCTCTGATTTGGGGGGTTGAAAATTCAGGGAGAGACTGGGCCTTTACGCTGTGTTTCCACCAGTCATGAATTGGGTTATGATAACTTGCTAATTCCTGGAGAAGTCTGTCAGTCAGCAACTTTTCAGAATCTTCCCAAAAGTCCTTCTAGCCTGAAGGGGAAGTGGAGCTCCATAGCAAGCATCAGCTCCACTGTACTGACATAGATTTTAGCCACAGTGATTCATACTACTTAAAACTGTGCCCCAGTTTGAACCCTGGTAAACAAGGATTCTCTAAGCTTAAAGCTAATGAAAGTCATGAGTTTGAAGATTTCTAGAACATTTTCAAGAGAGTAAGAAGTTACTTCCAAGCTTAGGAACCACTGAGACTTGAGGGGAAAAGCCAAAGGACGTAACCACCATGCATCCAGATCACAAGAGATGAGTTGAAGAAGAAAGCTGTAATGCTAAGGATAAATAATATAGGTGCTGTGTAAACTGGGCTTGGTAGCGCAGGCCTGTAATCCCAGCACTCAGGAGGTTGAGGCAGGAGGATTGTTGTGAGTTCGAGACCAGCCTGAGCTACAAAGTGAGCTTAAGGCCAGTCTGAACTGCATAGTGAGACCCTGTCTCAAGAAGACAAAATGAAACAAAACAAAAAAGTCATATCTCCATAGTGAAACCCTGTAGACCATAAAGACCTTGTACTAAATACATCAAAAATAAAAAAGAATATATTTAAAAATAATAATAATAATATAGGTGCTATGTAAGCTGGCGTCTTGGTGAAGGAAGTAGACTGTGCCAAGTAGTGACTGTCCGGCATTTATTTGGCCAAAAAGGTTTTGTGTTTTTTGTTTTGTTTTGTTTTAGGGAAGGGTCTACAGGGTCTTCAGGGTCTCACTGCTAGTTTGGACTTATAGTGATCCTCCTGTTTCCAGCCTCCCAAGTGGCCGACAAGGTTTTGAAAACAATTCACATTTATGGATTATGCTCTTAAATATCAAGTCTACCCACACACAAACACACACACACACACACACACACACACACACACATGTACTGACTACAAATTAGTTATTTTTAAAGAACTGAGAAAGTGGGGGCTGGGGAGATGGCTCAGTGGAATAAGTGCTTCCCTGGCAAGTGCAAGGGCCAGAGTTCAATCCCCAGTTCCGCCCAAAAAAAAAAAAAAAAAAAAAAAGAACTGAGAAAGCAAGTCACGAAGGATCTGCAGGCTTTTTTTTGATAGTAGGGATCAAACTCAGGACCTTGCGCTTGCCCGACAGGCACTTAAGGTGCTGATCAATCTCCCCAGTCCTGAATCTGCAATCCTTTGGCAATTGTCTGGTGTAAGCTGTTCCCTTTACAGGGACCTGGAGCCATTTACTCACTTACCTAAGCTAGGTCTCTCACACTGGTATATGAGCTTGTTACCACTTAATGAAGACCTTCAGAGGAGGCCTGGAGAGGAGCCACCCACAAAGCATAAACTGCTAAGTGTGCTGCAAATGGCACATCCTTGAGCCTAGGACAGCACTCCAGCTACAGGTTAGAGTCACCTCTTTGGGGGAGTTTTCAGAGGTCCCAATCCAGGCATATGCCAGACCAATTAAGTCAATCTCTGAGAGTCAGTTTCAGGATTTCTAGAACATTTTGAAGAGAGTACAAAGTTACTTCCAAGGTTAGGAACCACTGAAACTTGAGAGGAAAAGCCAAAGGACGCAACCACCATGCATCCAGATTACATGTCTCAGTCCATAGCTGCCGAGCATCGAGGACCACAGCTCACCTTAGAGATGCTCTGTTGAGGTGCTTCTTAGGCATTTGGATAGATTCTAATGGTATAAGACTCCCACCACATGTTCCCGTGTAGACACGGCTGGCTTAATTTTAATGACTCCTTCATTGTTGACATGTACAAGACTGATAGCTGGCACAGTGATCTTCAAGTAACTAACGAAATTATAATTTTCTTTCTTTCTTTTTTTGACAGAACCGGGGATTGAACTCAGCCCCTTGCACTTGCCAGGGAAGCACTTATTCTACTGAGCTATTTCCCCGGCCCCTGAATTACAATTTTTCCAATTATTAAGATGTAGTGAAACATCTTTACTTTCTTAATTTTTGGTAGTGCCAGGGATCAAACCGAGAGCCTCTATGGCACCCCTCTACCACTGAGCCGTAATCCCCAGTTCAACGGGATTGTTTTCTTATTTAGTGTTTTAGTTGGTATCAATTCCAGCTACATCTGCATAGTACTTTGTGTATATATGAGAGGGGGTAGCCTATGTGTAGAAATTAATTTTATTATTATTGTTGATTTTTTGAGACAGGGTTTCATAATGTAGTCCAGCCTGGCCTGGAACTCATGGAGAGCCCGCTGTCTCAGCCCCTGGAGAACTCGGATTATAGATACACCTCATCATGCCCTGCTAGAAAGTCATTATTTATGTCACTAAGTTTCCTAATATAAGAAGTTGCACATGACATTCTTTGGCAAAACATACTTAAATCTAAAATATTAATTTGAATTCCTTTTTTTTTTTAGGGGGAGGAGGGGAACTGGGAATTGAACTCAGGCCCTTGTGATTGCCAGGGAAGCACTTATTCCACTGAACTATCTCCCCTGCCCCTTAAATTTGAATTTCTAAGAACTGATCAGATAGCTCAGTGGATTAAAGCAAGTGCTTAGGCAGATGCAGAGACTGGGATTTGATGCCCCTGTGCCTGGCTGGCCCCACCCCTGGGCATGCTGAGACTGTGATTGAGATACCACATGCGTGGTGGTGTGTGCCCAGGCCTTGAAACAAGGGGGTCGCTAGGATTCCGATCTGAGTAGTGAGACCCTATAGATCCTGTACTAAATACATAAATAAATAAGTAATTTTGAGTTTCTAAGAGGAAAGTATCTTCAGAATTCATTTTTCCTGTGATTTTTACTTTGCATCTTCCTAAAAGCATGTTCAGAAGCTGTATAGTCTGTTTCACTAGAACTGCCCCAAACCTACTAAATAAATCTAAAATTTCTGGAATTAGAAATGAGGATTACTGTAGCAATTTTTCATTAGGTTAATTGAGATGGTTATCAATAAATTCAAACACACTAGGGGCTGGCAAGATAGCTTAATGGACTAAAGAGCTTCTTAGGCAAGCTTAGGCAAGTTCACAGACCACTGTTTCAGTGGCAGGAACCACATGCAGCACCAGTCCTGACCCCATGGCATGCTGAGCCCATAGAGTCCAGGTGTGGTGGTGCACACCTGTAATATCAGCCCTGGGGATGCTGAAAACAGGTGGATTGCTATTAACAGCATAGTGAAACACTGTAAGAACCAAATACATTTATTTTATTTTTTTTGGCAGAACTGGGGATTGAACTCAGGTCCTTGTGCTTGCCAGAAAAGCACTTATTCCACTGAGCCATCTCCCCAGCCCCTCCAAATATATTTAAAAATAAATCAAATAGTCAATACAACAACACAGACTATCTTTTCTTTTTCTTCTTTTAATTTTAATTTTTTAATAGATTGCAAATTGAAAATAAATTATTTACAAACATAAATGAATACAATAATAAAAAATATCCAAAATACAAGTGAAGGAAAAATTTACAGATCAGTCATAATATTTCACTGTGTGAAAAGCAAGAAACTTATATTCATATAATTAGAATTCTCACAGTAGAAAGGGTAGGCAATAAATAAAGATGTAAAATTTCTGAATTTACTTCTGCGATACCACATTTCTAAGAAAAATGAACCTTTTGCACAATAAATTTAAATAAAATTATACCAAGATACACAAAAATGAAATTGCTCAAAACTTATTGTAAAGAAAAAATGATTAAAGCATATACATAAAAAAATGTTAGCTATTGAAGAACAAAATTAAACAGCATCTTATTCCACATTAGAAAGGGGGAAAAAAAGGACCAAGTGTGTAAGAAAGCAGACTAATAAAAGGATTGAAAGAAAAAAAAACATATCCCTTTTGAATTTTATACTTAGCAAACATACCTTTGAAAACCAAAAATAAAATATTTTCTAGTTATACAAACTTGAAATATTTTAATACCTCCAGACTTAGCATAAAGGAAATAACAAAGAGCATAATTCAAAAGGCAAGATAAGTTGCAGTATGCTGCTGGATGAACAATAAAGAGCTCTCAAAGTGATAGTTATGCAGGACTATATATTAGATGAACCCTTATTTAAAAGATAATTGAAGATTTCCATGAAACAGTACCAATCTTATGTCAGGTTATACACATATTTTTTTTCATATATATGTGTGTGTATGTGTGTATAAAGGACACACATTTCTTTCAACAGAAAATGGAAATATACTTTTTAAAGTTTCTAATACTAGGAGAAGATATCACATCATGTCTTTTAGATAAATTTTAATTCAAAGATATAGTATAAATCTTTAAAAATCTAAGATTAAGCAATACTCAGAAAATTAAATACTAATTAATTTTAAATTAAATGTTTCAAAACAACTGAACTAAGAAAAAGTTTTCATGATAGTAAAGAAGTACTAAGAATAAAACATAAGATAAACACTGGAATGACAAATAAATGACAATCACTTCTGACAGTTTGAGGATAGGATATAGCACAAAGTTCTAGTGTGCTGTGGACATGGATAGTGACCATGACACTTACTGGTGGCCAGGTGTCACTTGTGGGACTGAGCTACAGCTATTCAATTGAAATCCACCCTGTAGACCCATATGGAACCATGGCCCATAGGGTGCAAGAGAAGTAGATTTGTAGAGTGTGCTGATGGAAATATTTTGCTGCTGTACACAAAAGAATAACTGAAAGACTACTATTATATACCTCTTACTCTCCTGTGTTTAATTGTTTTCCCTATTTGGTGGGTTCTTTCCACTCTCTCTCATGGGGTTGTGATTATTTTGCTCCCTCTCTAGAACATCATTTAGTAGTCTGTGTAGGCTTGGCTTTGTCATCATGAAATTCTTTAGTTACTCTGTCATGAAAGTATTTTATTTCTCCATTATACTTGAAAGAGAGTTTTGCAGGGTATATCAGTCTGGGTTGGAATTTGTTTTCTTGCAAGACTTGAAGTACTTTGCTCCACGCTCTTCTGGACTTGATTATGTGTCTGGGAGTGCTTTTAATTAGGTTGATGTTATTTGGAGTTGTATATGGTTCAGTTACTGAATGTCTGATAATTTCCCCGTATTTGGGAAGTTTTCTGCTATTACTTGTGCTCATATTCTTTTTATAACATTTGTATTGACTCCTTCCTTCTCATTTGTCGCGCGCATCCTCGCCAGCAAGGAAGACGCGACCACTGGTTGTCTCTGCAATGCTTTATTCTTCCATGGATTGAGTAGTTCTTCTTTTCCTCCTTCTCCTCCGCTCCTCCCGCTCCTCCTCTGCTCCCGCTCCTCCGCTCCTCCGCTGCTCCCGCTCCTGACCCGGGCAAGCCCGCCCCAAGCTATATACCACAAGGTGTCCAGCCCTGGAGTGACACGTGGGCGCAGCCAATTGGTCCAGATACCCAGAAGGGTGCCACAGCCTTTGCCTTAGCCATATAAGGAGTTACTACAGAGAGCACTCACCCAGTGGGGGGTGGAAGGCGGAAGCCGGCACTGTCTTTTAAAGCCGTGGCTATTCGCAGCTCTCTACACTCATTGATGCCCATTAATCTCACATTGTTCATCTTTGCATCCTCTTGCAGATGTTGAATTATTTTTTTCTGTATCCTAGTTGTTTTTAAAAGATCTTTGCTTACTTTTTCACTAGCTGCAATGGTGTCTTTAAGGTCAGAAAGCCTGTTTCCACTTTCACTCAAATGGATTTGCCAGCTTGTGATTGAGGTTTTAATTTCCTGTATATCATTTTGGATCTGTTTCATACATTCTATTTCTTTCCTATATTGCTTATTCAGGGGTTCCATCTTTTTTATATTCTGTTCTATTTTTTTTATCAGTGTATTCTTTAGAAACACTTAGTAGCTCTTTGATTATAGTTATCACTACTTTTTTATTTCAGAAATTATTTCTGATCTGATCTCTTCTATACCTTTCTGCACTTGTTTCTTTACTTCCAATGCTATTATTTCAGAGATTTCAGGTGTGTGATTTCCAATTTCCTTTGTGGCTAGTGTCTTCTGCATTTGTACTGGGTGAACTTAAGGCCTGAGACTGCTTTTTGTTCCTTCTCTTTGTCATTTTGTATACCACTGACTTTTGACCTTTGGTGTAGAGCTTAGATAGAGTTATTACCTTAGCACCAGGTCTGGGTCTACAAAGTTCACACTCCTCCAGGTGGGTGTGGCTTGGGTCTGCTTTCTATGCTCCACTTCTTCCTGCTGCAGCCTTACAGGTGAACCCTTTGTGTCACTCTGGCAAGATGTTCTGCTCCTGAATCACCTCGGTAGGTCTTGCTTCTAGCCTGTTTTCAGGGAGTTCTGCTGAAGGGTTCCACTCTGGGCCTGCACTCTGGGTCTATTCAGGATCTGGTGACCCTGGACAGTCTCACTCATATGCAGGGCCTGTGCTCTGAGACTATCTTTTCTTTTGTTTTGTTATGTATTTGATACAGGGTCTCACTATGTAGATTGGACTCATAGTGATTTTCCTGTTTTCAGCTTCCCCAGCACTGGGATTATAGGCAGGCACCGCCACTCCTGGTCCCACTTGCCCACTCAGAGTGCTGGGGGTAGGGGGCAGGGCTGCAGTGGCATGTGGTACCCAGGATTAAACCTTGGTCCCAGCATGTACCTAAGCAGGTGTTTAGTCTGCTAAGCTATCTCACTGGTCTGTCCCAGACTACCTTTTTTTTCAAACTATCTTTGATGTCTCTACCAATCACATCTCCAAATTGATCAGTTTGAAGCCAGGGAGATAGCTCAGTAGAATAAATGCTTGCCTGGCAAGTGCAAAGGCCTGAGTTCAATCTTCAGTTCTGCCAAAAAAAAAAAAAAAAATTTGATCAGTTTGCCCAGAACCAGCCTAGCATCAATAAACAACCATTAGATTTCTCAACATTCAAGTTTCTTCTGTAAATACAAACCATTAATACTGAATTAATAGAATTTGCTGCTTCCAAATACAAAGAATCTTTGCTCATATCACAGGATTATTTGGGAAGTCAACAGATTAGCCCTTATTTGGAAGGAAAAGGATCAGGAACCTTCCACCTGGATCCTTTTATCCTCATCCATTTACTATTTCTAGCCATACTAATTCTTGCATACACTCAGATATCTAACATTTGACACTTTTTCAAAGAAAATTTTTTTCTTTTTCAAAGAAAATTATTTTTATTAGTACATTTTAAGTATACATAATTGCATTCATCATAGGTAATTTGCACCTATACATAACTTAATTTTTTTAACACACACAACTTACAGTAGAATAATTAAATAAGAACACACAGTAAAATAAATGTTCCCATGACCTTTTAAACAGAAAAGTTCTGCTCTACAAAAGGAAGAACAATGCAGCCACGTGGTGGTGCTTGCAGGGACTTGTTGAATGCATGATGGAGGCTTCACCAGCCAAGCAGTCTCCCATCCCTTCCACCTAGAAAAGGCTGAAAAGAACAGGACAGCTGTAGTGTCCTGCCTGAGAGTCACTGGTGAATGGAGTGACAGATGCAGAGCCAGTGCACCACCACCACCACCGCCAACGTGGGTCCGACCCCATCTTCACCAAACAAAAGAAGATGACGGTCTCAGAGCCCTGTTTACGTCAATAAAATTTTTTGTTAAAAGACAGCTGCCTTTGTAAATACACAGATACCGGTAAAGGCAGTGTTTACTAACTAGTTCTCAGAAGGCCATTTTACCTGATACTGCAAGCACAACACTGACTGTTTTCCTTAGCCACGTGATTATTGCCTTACACTTTAACAGCTGTATATTGCATGCTATGGCTCTGTCCATAAATTTACATGTCTCGAGACTGCTCTAGGTTTGTCTTATGTTCATACATCAAAAATTTGAGGAAAAAAATTGAGAGGCTGGGGATATAGCTTAGTGGCATAAATGCCTGCCTGCCAAGTGCAAAGTCCCAAGTTCAGTCCCCTGTACCACATACACACACACATACACACAAATCGAAGAGTAGTGCAAAGGTATAGCTCAGTGCTATTGAGCTTATCTAGCACATACAAAGTTCCATGTTGAAATCCCAGCACCACAAAAGTATGAAACAAGAAAAATTTAACTTCCAGAATGTTCTATATCTAATAAAAATAATAATAGTAAAAACCTCGTTCTACATCTATTACATATGTTTCTTATAATACACCAAAGAGCCCTGCTTTTGTCTTCTTGTAAGTCTCTGTTGACCTGAAGAAACAATTTGTGCAAACTCACTGCCCATATTTTATTCTCTCTCATAGGTCAGGATGATGCCTTCCCCCAATTTTGCCCTTCTATCCAAGGACTATAAAATCTTGAACCTGGGGATCAACTGCTTATGTCTGTCTAGAGTAGGTCCTGAGGAGGACAATTCATACCCCCTCCCCATACACACACACCCCCACACCCACTCACCCACCCACAGACCCCCCCCACAAACACACTCACTCTGGTGATTTAACCCAGGGCCTTCACACCAAGCTACATCCCCTTTTCTAATTTTTATTTTTAGGCAAGGTTTCATCATGTTGTCCGGGCTGAATTTGAACTTTGATTGTCCCTGCCTCAGCCTACCAGAGCACTAGAATTCCAAGCACGTGCCTCTATGTCTGTTCTCATTGGGTCCTCACAGACTCTTTTAGAGTTAGCAGGGCAGTAATATTCTTAGTGTATGTGCAAAGCAAGAGGCTCAATTGGATTAAGTGATATATCACTTAACACAGAAAAGCAGTGAAATTAGAAATAGAACCCAGTTTTACTAATTTATAATTTGTGTGGATCTAATTATAAATATGAATTTTCCAGTTGGATGAAAAACCCTACCAATTTTGTTTAGAAAGAATTTTGAAGTCAATTTCCTTCTGTCAATTAGTAGTATATTTCTCATGGACAGAAACAATAACCATTAGTTGTTGTCAAAAAAGTATGTATTATGCTATACTATGCAATGCAACATATTGTTGTATTATACATTATACACATGTATTATAATCTAAGTGCACAATTTAGATTGTACATTTCTAAAGCTTAAATTCTGATTAAATCAATTCATACTGCAGTTCTTTATAAGATTAACATAACTGTCAGCATTTTTGTATTACCTTGAAAAATAGCTTTAGAAGATGAAGACTTTATTGAAGTACTAAGACTCATGTTTAAAAATGTGAACTATATAAGAATAAAAGAAAACATTAAATTCTATTTAAAATAATCAAAATAACTGTGACTCTGACCTAAGGAGGTAATTATATGTATAAAATTTAATGTTCCCATTAATTTTACATAAAATTGTATGAGTTTCACACTTAACAAACTGCAAAAATTCATCTACATTTATTTATAAGATGATTTTAAGCTCCAGGAATTTCATGCAGTTAGAAGCTGACTTTTTAATAAAAGGAGAATAATGCTAATAAATGAATATTAAATATGAGGCACTAACTCTAGAGACAAATATGTAATTACATACATTTCCAAAAGTGGGATAAATCACACATTATGTACTAATTCAAGTATTTGTAAGAGACAAGAAGATGTACTTGATAGCTTTCAGCTAATTACTTTTAATTAACAGGTCTATATTATAAAAACATAGGAGAACATTTTAAAATTGAAATTGTACAAATAGTCACTGTATGAAAAATATGAATCTTTAAAGCTAGAAGAGATCCATCACTAGAAAGATGAGAGATTTTACTTTACACTACCCATAAAGACAAAGTCTAGACATTCATAATTATACCAATTAATTGGCCATTTTGGCTAAATTATGTAAATTGTCCACAGACACTTCTCAAAGTACATAACTGCCAATGCTATTTTCACTTTGGTCAAGTCTACACTAGATAGAAAAATGAAATGGATAATTAGGACAATTATTCTGATACTTTAGATCAAACATTAATTAAGGTAAAAGCAGATTGAACTTTGCGGTTTGGATTGAAACATAAATGTTCCACTTGTAGCCCATAAGCATGTCAAAATGCTATTGTGTTTTCAATTGTTTTTGAGATCTGATTATATAATTTCTTAATCAGCATTTCAAAATTCCCAAGGTGGCTGAGTTCTAGGCTAGTATTTCAGAACTGTTCATAACATTGCTACCTCAAATCACATTTTCTTTCTTCCTTCCTTCCTTTCTTTTTCTGATATAGGGTCTCACTAAGCAGTTTGGACTTCTGTCTCAGCCTCCACAGCGCTGGGATTCTGTCAGTGGTGTGGCGTGCAGTACCAAGGATTCAACTCTGGACCATGCAGGTGCTTAGACTGCTGAGCTATTTCCCCAACCCTCAAAATCTCATTTGCTAAGCTCAGAGACAGCACTGATGAAACTTGGACACACTCAACACAAAAATAAAGTCACTGAAACTCAATAAGAATGTATTTATATTAGCATCATGGCTACATTGACATTATGGTTAATATTATGGTTGTATTGGCACTATGGTTATATGGAAAAAAAATCTGTGTCAGTACTTAAGAACGAAGTTCAGTGATGTTATGGACCTACTTTGACTGCGAGGGAAGAGTATATGTATGTGCATGAAGGAACCATTAAATTCTTACATCTGGCCAGATACTGATATAGTTCCATCCATTTGGAGAGAAACCCTAATAGTCACAGAATTTCAACAACCCGTAAACCTAAGCAAAGAGAGTATGAATGTTCTTTGAAATGAAATATTTCATTATACTATTCTGTAGGTTTAAAATATTTCAAAATAAGGAAAAATGTACATTTTAAGTTTCACATAAAATAACTAATAAATATTCAGTATCCATCAAACCCCCATGAATATGATATGCCTAAAACCGAAAATTCTGCAATACCTTATTTCTTAAAATCATACTGTGAAATCTATACTAAAAGATTCTTTCCAATAGGCCTTAAGTGAGCACTTTACAATATTCCCAAGGTTTCCCATGCAGGGTATAGTTAAAGAGCATTCCACTTGAGATCTTTGCCTGAAAGGCCCTATAGAATTGCAAAGTATCATTATTAAGCAAATGTTCCTGGGCCCTTGGGTGGCTCACTTAAAACACATTTCACTGTATTGAATATTCAATGCCAAAAGCACACTGTTCAGTGTTAAGATTTGCAATTTAAACCCAGTTGGGAGAAGTAAAAGGTCTTGTAATTTGCCTATACTGTAGTGCATTGATGTAGTAGCTTTCATTGATAATTAAGTTCCAAAAATATGAGTTAGGTGGCTTGAACAATAGAGGAAAGCTAACCTTTCCATTATAGCTTTAGCTCTTGACTTCTTGTATTTAAGATTACAGATGCTCCATTAAATCGATTTTGTGTTTAATCTCCTCTTGAAAAACAGTGAATGCAAGTTCCCAACTTTCTTCCCTTTGAGAGAACCCAAGTATTTGACAATGAAAACTACAAGGCTCACACCAGATGACTAATACCGCCCACTTGGATAGAAAAGTTTAGCCGAGTCTCTTTGTACTAGTTTTTCTCCTCTACTCCCTCGCTGGACTGGGATTTTTCACATTGGATTTTTAAAATAATCTTTTAGAAGAGCCAGGTATGAGGGAACAGAGGTATCTCTGATGATACAATGAAGTCTATTCCGTTTATATTTTTAAAATTGTTTATTTTGTTCTTTTTTTATTTTTAAAGAAAATACAAATTAGAATTAAAACAAAAAATATAATACAGAATAATGCATACCTTTGAAAACATTTAATTGTAAAACTGGCTTTTTTCAAGTTTCATTTAAATCTCTTCTTTGTCATTTAAGGCGTTGGGTCTCATTCAAATATAAAACAGTACAAATGTGCAAGGTGTAGGATTGAATAAAAACATTTATAAAGAAGGGAAGGTGGGAGACGTTCTAAGGCAAAAGGGCATCAGTGCTTGGAGTCCCGCTGAAGGCCCTCCGCTGTTTTCTGGCTCTCAGAAGGGACACGGAGAGCCGCCTGAGGCTTCCCCCGCCCGCGTCTAGGCAGCCCCCCTCGGGGGGGGAGCAGTGGTGTGGGCCTCGCTGCTAGCTTTGGATCAGTCTCAAACCCAGAGCTTCCGGGGAGAAAGTCCAGTCCATACTGAATGTAGAACTTAACCTCACAGGAGTACAAACCACCCTGGCACGGAGAGCGTTCCCTTGGGATTCCCTTGGGCGGTCCTCTCCCCACTGGTACTGGGAAAGGGTGGCGACAGTTGCCAAAGGATGATACGGGGTTGAGCCGCACCCGCTGGGAATCTGTTAGAAATGCAAATTATCGCCCCAACCACCACCACCACCAGAAGCAGAAGCAGAAGCAGAACCTCTGCGGAGAGGCCCAGCAAGCTGCTGCGCAGCTAGCCCTCTGGATGATTCTGATATACAATCGCTGCCATGAAAAACGACAATATAAATTTTCTAAAGGAGCTTTAAAGCCCAACCAAGACCCGAAGGGGAGGCTTCCGAGCTGCACGCTCCGCAGTGCCAGGGCGCGGAGGGTCCCAGGCCGCCCCGCCCGCTCCCGTCCACCGCGGCCGGCGGGCGGGCGGCCCCGCAGGTGTCAGGTCCGAGCCCCGCGCGTGCCGGCCGCCGCCCCCTCCCGCCGGGCCTGCCCCGAGTCCGCCCCGAGGGCGGCACCTTCCCGCCCGCCGGGTGTGCGAGCCCTCGGGGGGTGGGCAAGGAGGAGGGACGGGGAGGGACGGGGAGGGACGCGGGAGGAGCGGGGCGGGCTGCGGCGCGCAGGGGTGGGGAGCCCCGCCGCGCGCGCCCGACGCCCGTCCCGCCCGGGCTGCGCACCGAGGCTTTTGTGGCCGGCGCCGCCGCGCGCGCGGAACAAGCGCCCCGGGGCGGGGTGGCGCCTCCCCCTTGGCGGGAGCTGGCGCGGCCGGTCGGGCGCGGGAGCGGCGAGCTCGGCGGGAGAGCGCGGCTAAGCGTAGGGGAGGGCCGGAGGGTGGGGCGGGGCGGGGCTGGGCCGGGCCGCGGCGGAGCCGGCACCCACGCCTCCGCCTCCCGCTCCCGCGCGCTGGGCCGGGGGAGGCCTGCGCCCCCCGGCGGGCCGCCTGGAGGGGGCGGGAACGGTGAGGGCTTGGCGAGCCGAGAGCGAGGGAGTGCAAATATTGTGACTGCCGGGCGCGGAAGCTATCCGGCGCGGCTGGAGGAGAGCCCCGCGCGGGCTTCCGGAGGCTGCCGGGGCCCTACGGGCCAGTCGGCGGCTGTCGCGCGGCCCCCTGATGGCGACGCGGACCAGCGCGGTGCCAGCTTTTCCGATCGCGACTGATGGGAAGAGAGGCCCACTTCCCACATTTTACTCTAGTTTCCTTCAGGACATGATATTCATTGGGCTGACTAACTGCTTGAGAAACTTCAGGTCCTGGAAACTGGGACGTTGCCGCCTTGGGGGTGGATATGATGGGGATCTGTCCTCCTCCACTTCTGTGTCCCTAGGCCACCGCTCTACTATTGTCTTGCGTCTTCAGAGGCCACTGCCCTGCCTAATACCTTAGATGGTCATTGCATGAAAAGGTGACAGCCAGATCATTTGGTAGTCCCTAGGGAAAACAGAAGGGTGTGCAAGAAACTGAGAGCGGGGGGGCCTCCTCAGTGGGAAAGCCAAGCTCCTCCCGGTTCCAAGGTCGGTGGTGGCTTCCTAGGGCCCTGGCCTTGAAAGGAGAGGGGTAGACCTGGTGTTTTAAGTGGTTTTTATCCACTCGGCCTCCAAATTTCCTGTCGCTAACTGAGCTACGAACAGGCTCTTATCAGGTTAAAGTCTATGTTAGGTTAGAATTTCCTTGCGCGCGCTTTCCAGCTTACAGTTTTCCCACCCGTTTCTAACCGTTTTAAAATTTCTCTTCCTGCATCTTGACTGGGGAAGAAAATTCAGCACCTCGGGGTTCAGGTTGAGATAAAGAATAGTTTCGACTTAGTTGGTAAAATCAACGACAAATCATTCTTTCAATGTCCAGGTCTTATTTAAGATTTAAAATAATGTATACTAACCTGTTTTTAAGTTAAATTTTTCGGGGTCGGGGAGAAGGCTCAGTGGAATAAGTGCTTCCCTGGCAAGCACAAGGGATTGAGTTCAATCTCCGGTTTGCCAATAAATAAATAAGTTTTCTGACGTCGATTAAAACACTGAAATAGAGTGGGTTTTGTTTAGTAACGACTGTTTTCTCCATTTTGGTGTGGTGGGTTACATCCAGGTTAGAGTACTAGTGAACTACCATCTACAGAAAATCTTGAGAACTTTCTGTCCTTAATAACTGCCCCTTTAAGGGTAATGGACATTCCATTTCTGAGCTGTAAATGCCAAGTGTAGGTTTGGGTTCTTCAAATGTTTGCTTTCTTCAGTGTTGATCAAAGACCAATGTGTTTGCCTTATGAGGCCCCATTGAAAAATGTTTTTAGAGCAGTTACAGACAAGACAATAATCAATTCAGTTTATTTCTTTTGCCTTAAGTAGTGTTGCTCCTCCCCCTAAAAAAGAATAAAAGAGTCATTTCAATAAAGACAAAGAGGAGGGGAAGAGGACTGGCTTTACCTATCGCTGCTTAAATATTGGTGTTGCAAGAGAAATAGGTTTGATCCTCTTTCTCTAAGACTTGAGCTCCTTGTCCTTGGTTTGGATTTAAATGGGGGCACACTCTCTTTGGTGGCCAGTGGGGTCTTTGTCATTTGAGATAGAGTATCTTTATGGCCAATGCTAGTGAAGAAGGCTAGTTATTCCAAAAAACCGGAGCCTTTGAAATACAATTTAGCAATAGAAATGTTTGGCTGAGGGCATTGTGGAAAGTTATCTGAGGATACATATATTATTTTTCCACAATTCATAAGCAAGAATCAATATTTTCTTTCCCCTTAAATGATAACATCTGCTTCATACAAGAGTTGGTACCTGTCAAGCCTTAAATAAAAATGTGTTCCTTCTTTCTGGATTTTTTTGGGGGGGGTTGGTAGGGGAAGTCTGGGACTGTGGACACCCTTGTGATTATCACATTATGTTAAAAGCCTCTGGGAGCTGATGTATGTTACTTTCAATGTCTTCTAAAGTGGAGGTGATTTCTGCTAAGTGATTCTACTCTCCAGGAGTATATCCTTCCTTAACCCCCAAAACTCTAAACTAAGGAAAGGATGTAGGATAACCAGTGTTCTTATAGAGGGTGAGGGGCTGCATAGATGTGGTATCATAAGTAGAAATGTTTGTAGACGAAGTCAGCAAAATCACTAGGGTTTCTTCTATTTCCATCTAGAACTTTCCCATCATTTGCAAAAATGCAGACATTTTCCTAGGAAATGAAAACTGGGTGTGTGCTGATGTTCAGGCCAAGATTCTTGCAGAGTCCTATAAAACTTACTGAAGTCAGTTATGAAAGATGTTTTAAAAAATGATCTGAGACAAAGCTTTCAATGTGTTAGTATGATCTGGAGGGTGGAATAAACACCAACCCTGGGAAGGTCAGCACTCACTCGGGTTGCTACAATGCACCAAGCAAAACTGGAGTCACAGGATGTCCAGTGCTGCAACCAACATACACATCTCCTTTGATTTCCATGGAAGCTGGCTGATTCAGTCTGACCAATGTGTGACCTATCTGTCTTTCCAGAAAAAGGGCTCATGGTTCCCTTCACTTGGTGGCATTAGAAAATCCATATGGAACTGTGAGCAACAGCTTTTCTGCGTGTGTGTGTGTGTGTGTGTGTGTGTGTGTGTATGTGTGCACGCGTGCGTGTGCTGGCGTGTGCTCCAGTGCACTTGAGGGTGGTTGCAGGTGTTGGGACACATACCTTTTTTTCCAAATAGTATTTGAAGTTTTATTCTTGTTTGTAATTTAGAAACCTAGTAAAATTCAAAGAGCTTGGTAGTGTTTCTTAGACACCTTCTTGCATAGTCAGCTTTCTTTCAAAATTAGCTTTTACTTTCATTTTTTTCTTTCTCTTGCTAAGAAATATGTCAATTCACCACCTGTACTTTTATATAGGAAACCCCAGGTGAAGAGGAATGAGCTAAGATAAAATAGGATTAAGGTGGATTTTAACAAGAGGTTAATGTGAAAACACACACAAAAGGCATTCTAATATACTTATGAACTTCATTTTGGAAACTAGATATCCACTGGCACAAATGCTCACAAGAATTCTTTGCCTCAGTTCTCTTGGTTCTTGATATCCTCACTTCTCAAGAAAATTAAAGTCAACAAAAGCCTGCACCTAAGTTGTGGTTGGGATTCAATAATCTAAGCAAAATATGCTCAACAGATGATAGTAGAGACGAAGCCAGAAAACAACTCCAGCTATTTAAACTGCCAAATGAGACATAAAGCTGCATTGTAAAAATCATCTGGAAAACAGGTTTTCCCATTGAAGTCGCTATGTGTTAATTACTGTGAGCTGGAAGGCTGGAGATCGAACGCCTGGAAGCCGACTTTCACCCCGCATACGTAAACGGAAAAAGTGCTGAACCGCAGCCAGAGGGCTCCTGCTCGGACTCATTGCCATGCATGCCTAGACATTAATATGTGTTCATGGAGGGCTCGTACAGTACGAGGTGTTATTTCCTTATAAAGAAACACCAGGTCTCGCTTTCCATTCTTCTAACAAAATTATTCGCATTATTTATGCTACATTGAGCGATCTAATTTCTTCGTGATAGTCAGCTAATTGCTCTGGCAGGTAATTAGAAGCGGTTTACAACGCAAAGGGCTTTTGCATTGCCCCTTGGATTATTAAGTTGCGCTGTAAATTATACCATATTTACAGGGAGAAAATTCTTTTGAGCAAGTTCTCTTCCTGCGATCCGAGATGAAATAGCCCCCCACCCCATACAAACCCCTCCCTAGCCACCCCCACTGCCACCACACCCCCTGCTTTTCCTGGACTCAGAGTCGAATGATTCAAAGCACGCGATTTTGTTCGTGTTCACTGGGCCGAAATAACGTGGCCATTATGGCCTGAAATGGGCCAGGTTTGAAGCGAGCTTCCTGCGCGCCTGCAATATCCAGCAGGCATGTGGGAAAAGAACGGCTTAAATGGGGACATCTGTTCAGTGCTGCTCATCTTACTCTTACAGCCAGGTCAGGTTAGGAGAATAACCTGTTCGCCACCTTTTTTCTTGTTAATAAGACTATTAGAAAAAAGGGAGCACACACACACAAACAACACTAATTGAGCTGCTGTGTAAGTGAAGACACAAAGGTGGCAGCTGAGTTACAAGAGGAACTGTAAAAAATAACCATTGAGCTATTTCAGGGGAAATCCACAAAACTTCCTGTAGACATAGAAAGTAAACTATAAAAAGTTCACGTACGTGAACTCTTTAAAACATTCCTTACACAAGTGGATTTGTGCAAGAGATTTTAAGAACACGAAGAGTGACTTATTTTCTTTTTAATAAAATAAATCTGAGAAGAAACTGGACACCTTCTTGGGATTTCAAGTACACTGAAATGCCATCTTTTCTTTTTTAGTTGTTGCCATTTTGTGTTATTTTGGCTAGTGTTATCTCTAGAGATCTGATGACAAACCCCATGTGGTAACATTCTAGTTTGTCCACTCATTTTAGAAAGGGAATTGTGTCCCTTTTCCCAAATATCACCCATTTGTAAACCTTGTACAGTGATTTGACCACTTGTATGGCTAAACCCAGAGACGTGGAGCCGCTCCTAGATTATTTGTAATTAAACACAATTCCCAAAGTAACATTTATCTTCCTGAAACTGTGATTGCAATTGTCAACCGTCTGGAGGAGGCGATAGGGGAATCTGGAAGCTTTGCCTTCTCTAGTAACAGAACAGAATGAAAAGAAATCAATAGTGTGGTGGATAAGAATTTAGTAGTTTTTAACTCTGCACCATGTTAGCTGTGAGAAAGTAATATATAATACCAAAAGAGAGAACAGCTGAAAAAAATTTATTCTAGTAAAAAACATCAAGGCCCACTCATCTGAAGGTCTAGGTTTCTTTTTTCTCCTGCCTTACACATCAAGAGCATACACACACACACACACACACACACACACACACACACACACACTATTCACTCCAAATGATCAAACTCTCATCTCTTGTGTTTCCTTCATTTACACGATGGAGAAGTAGGTTGCTATAGAATTAATTATCAATTTCATCTATGAGCTGGCAAATGGATATGAAATATACTGTATCACAAGAGTACATGCCTTCCTGTAGAAGTAGCAGCAGGCCACACTAACAGCATGAAGATATGCTTGTGCATGTAAATAAGAAGTGGCAAAATGGGTTTGTTTCCTTTTTAAAATATAGTCTATACTTGTATAGACTATAGACAAGTCTTCAAATGCTCACTTATGCAATATCTTCATTTTTTTCTATCTATAGCTTACCTCCTATTCAGAAGGTGGTTTGATATATGAGGAAAAATCCTCTTTATCCTTGTATGCCATTTGCATAACCCAACTAAGGAAAAAGTCCAAGCTCTTAATGATAAAGGTTACATGGGTGAATCTATTTTAAACTTCAACTTTTGAATGCTTAAACTGGCAGAAAGGAAAAAGAAAGCAAATATTAGGGAGAAATGGAAGAAAAATATTGAGTCAATAAAGAAAAAAAAAGAAACACTTCTTCCCTTTTGCTAAGATTCACCAAGGCGATGCTTTGCATCCACTAGGAGCTCCTAAGCAAGTAGATCAAGAGTCACTTATTGCTTTGCTGGGGTCAGCAAATGCATCCAATTAAGCAGTACCAGGAAAGTAAGGACTAGGTTGTTAATGTGGCCGGACAGTTTGAAACCGAATAACCTCACTAATAGGGGCTATTGTTCAGCATGGAAGTTCCTATTTTCCAATCAGGAACATACAGCCCTCTCTGAGCACTCGCCGACTGATCCCTTCCCACCTACGGTTCAACAATCTGCCACCAGCGAGGGGCTTTTATTACCTCCCTTCCCAGGAAATGTTAGGCAACTTCTTAGTAAAGCCAACCGAAGGCAAAGATGGACCACAGAGTGGCACCCCTCAGGAATCCACAGGTCTAAGCCTAGCCAGGTTTTCTTTTCAACAGGAAAGCAACTTTGACCAGAGAGCTACCGACCAGGAAACACCACCACCAACACCTGGCTCAGCCCGTTTCTTTCGGTAGCCAACAGTGGCGCTCGGCTCTCTAGCCATCCTTCTTCATGCTTTATTTAGCTGGCGCCGAGTCCGTCCGCTCGGTCCCCACTAGGTGTCCAAGGGCTGGGGCCGTCTTTCCATCTGGGGAGAAGCTCCTGCCGGGAACCCGCGGCTTGCACCTCTTTCCCTGGGTCAGGGCAGCTTGCAGGACTTGCGTGTCCCTAGCAAAGCTCCTAAGATGCTAAGAGCCGGGTTGTGCGTACCCAGCAGAGCCACGCGCTGCAGTTCCTGTGCATTTTTTCCCATTAAACATCCGTCTGTAGCGCTGTATATGTCTCGGACCACACTGAACGTTCAAGATTATATTTGGTGTTAGTGTATTGCATGCATTTAGTGTACACATTTCAAATCCTTGATGTGTTTGACTATCAATCCCTAATTGTATTTAGTGGTTACAAATGGCTTTATTTACTTTTTTCTGTATCTACACATTTTAATCTATTAACCAAACAGAGGAGCCATCTCACTCCTACATCCCCAAAAGGAAAAGCAGAAATCCAGACCAGACCTCCAATTTATTTTTTGAGATCTTCTGGGGCTCTTTGCTGCAAAAGTGTAGGAGCTCTAGATCTGAGCACTGATTATTCCTCAAACCCGCCTGCAAAAAAAAAAAAAAAAAAAAAAAAAAAAAAAAAAAAAATCTCTCCCCGATCTATCTAAGGAGATCTTGATGTATATTGTAGCTGCAAGGTGTTAGATATACTTGAGCAAGTTGTTCCCAGGATGTAAATTAGGTCCCAAAAGCTGTTGTCCAAATCGAAGAAACAGAGAAATTAATCTGGGAGACTATCCATCATCACCGGTAATAAAGAGAGCGACATGGATGAGACAGATGATATGATTAAGGGGCTGTGGTCGTTTTAATTAACTTTTTGCTGTCCTGTAATGATCAAACTGGTCACCAGACCCGGTCAATAAGCATGTTAATATCAAACAAATAAAACCAGGGATGATTAAAAACCTCCTGGTTTATTAAATTTGAAATTCAAATGAAATTTATGCTGCAGATGCATACAGAATGCTAATAGATTTTAGCTTTATTGATAGTGGATCCCACAGGTTTGCAAGAAACAGCAGAATATCTATCTACCCCCTTCCCTGCCAGGGCGGCAGACTTCATATGGGGTGGGGGAAACTTTTAATTGATACTAGAAAACCTGTATTTGCTGTTTCCCTTTCCCTTCTTATTCCAAACATGTTTATTACCATGATATGATATTCAAGAACATGATCAAGATCATAGCAAGTACATTGAACTCTACCCTAAAGTGCTTAGCCAGGTTGGCTGCATTTGCCAGGGGTTACAGCTGTTGTTTCCTGTGGAAGAAGATTCAAACACGATGTGATGACTTCTTCAAAATGGAGGAAGTGTTGCCTTGAGACTGGCTGTATTGAAATGGGAAGCAAGATAGGACTGCTGTATTTTTTGGTCAATGATGTCATTCTCTTTGTCTTTTTTTTATTATGCTGCTTTATACCTTATGACACGAAATTAAACAAGTTTTGATGGTACACAGAAAGGGTTAGTGGAAGGGGAAAAAGGTTCTTTGGCCAATGCTTCTATGAAAGAAATACCTCACTTTTATAATGAGAATAAGTGGAATATATATCTATAGATACAATATATCTATAGATGTATTTGCCATTAAAACCTTTGAAATTCCAATGCTATAAGCCCATCTTATGCAAATTGAAAAACTCAGTATTTGCATTAAACCCACAACAACACTGTTACTCATAGACATAAAAAAAATGACATGTGATTTTTAAGGTGAATTTACACAAATGGAAAATCTTAGAATCAGGTGGTACCTCAGAATTGCAGTCATATGATGCTGAGCTTTTCTAATTCCTGGCATTTTTGAGGAAGCTGTGGTTAACACCTCTATTTACTCTTAGAATCAGCATTTAAGATTTTAATAGTCCTGCCTCTCTTCTTTCCAGAAGATATGATAAAAAGATTAAACAACTATTCATAGAAGAGTCTTCCTTCAAAGCTTTTTTTTCTCCACCTTTGAGGGTGACAGTATTGATTAGAATTAAACCCCAAATTTGAACAACTGTATATTAGGTCCTTAAAATGAATATTATTATAGTTAGATACCAAAGCAATGAAGTTAATTCTCTTTTATTTGTTAAACGGAGTTCCCTCCTTCCCCCACCCCTTCCTCCTCCTGGGCTGGCCTGTCACGCCTTCTCAACACGCTGAAATCATTCAGAGCGGCTTGCAGGGAGAAACACGACATTTATGGTAAGCGTCAGCCTTCAGAAAAAGAAAGCAGTTCATTAATTTACTTCACACTTACTTTAAAGTATGAGTGTGTACCTTACCCCCTTAATCAATAGATATGATGTGCAGTCAATATCCTCCACATATTAAAAAGTCGGGAATCCAAACTTTCATTCCACAAACAGCCTGAACTCTACTCAGTGAAATTTACAACAAGGAAGCAACCTGACTTTGGAATTCAATAAACCCGGGAGGACTCCTCCGACGTCTCCAGAAGCTTTGGCATTCTGGAGGAGAGTTCAACAGCAACAAGACAATAAGGGTATTTCTGCAGTCAGAACGACAGTTCTCCCACCTCGTCACTTTTTAATCAGTTCCAACTTCAGAGTAGACTTCTGAGACCATTTGTAGCTGCTTAAAATAACTGTGGTTTAATAAACATGAATATTTAATAGGACTCCAAGGGCCTTCATGCTACACTGGTGCACTTCCTGTGGTTGCAGTAGTTCCCTTACAGTGGCAAAGAAATTATAATTGCATTTCTGAAGACACCTAATAGCACAAGTGGCAAACAAGTGACTACAACCTTCCACCTTTCCATTGAGTTTATATATTAACATGGACATCCTAGCCCACCTCCAGCCCAAACACTATTAGACAGAGACACCTCCGTAACTATGGCTCGAATTTTATCAAAAGCTTGGGTCTGTTTTTGCATAAATAGAATCCCCAGATTTCATTGAAAGCCTGATTTATTTTTTCTCAAGAGGCAGTAGGGTCTCCCGTGAACTTCTGAATTGTGTAACATACGCCCCACTTTCTCACCCAACATACAAATAACCATCTCTTATTCTTTTCTTTAATCCTTTTGTATTGAAATGTACTCAACCTCGAGGGACAAATACACCTTCTCTGCTAGTGTGAGCTTTGCGCTTCCAAGGCCGAAGCCCACCTGAGAAGAAAGAAAAGGAAAAGGAGGAAAAAGCGCCATCACAGCGAAGTAACAACATAAGGGTGAGGGCTCACACACGCCCTCGCTCAAAAAAAAAAAAAAAAAAAAAAAAAAAAAACCTCTTTCTGACTTCCAATGTTTTCGCTATCTAGCTGGAAAGTCAGGAAGGGAAAGGTTAAGTGCCCCCCCCCCGAAAAATGTAACAGAGTACGGTAAGTTAAAAAAAAAAAAAACTCAAGATTTTAAAGGGAACCATAGGAAGTTGGTGACTGCGGTAGCATTTGCGAGCATTTATTTACCCAGCTTCACGCAACTTCGCAGCCAGTGTCTTCCAATCGCCAATCTCCCTTTCAGGAACACTTTATTGTATTGCTTCTATTCCCCACCCCCAGCTTTGGTGCGCGCACAGACTGTCTCTCTCTCCCTCACCCCCTCTTCTCTGGAACAAGCGCACACATTCTTACCCCTGCTTCTCCACTCACACCAAACTACACACATCCCTCCTCTCCCGGCTCCCGCTTTACCGCGGTGACCCTCTTCCTCCTTTAGGTTTGTCGCACTCAGTTACACGCGTCTGCACCCTTCTTCCGTACTTTCCTGTTCAGTCCTTCTACGCACCCCCAGTGTCGCTCCTGCAGTTACACAGTATACACAACACCGTCCTTTCCTGCGCTCTTTCCTCCCCCTTCACGGTGTCACTGTTGCACTGTCACAATGGCACCCCCTTTCCCATCTCTGCACTGTCCCCTAGCTCTTGGCTAGGTCTCACTCAATGCACAGTTGCATTGTTACACGCACGCACACGCGCGCACTTTGAAACACACGCCCCCCCCATCATCCCTCCCCACTGGCGGCGCCGATGACCTCACGGCGCGCGCGCGGCGCGGCCCGGCGAGCCAGCAGATTGGCTGGCTGCGCCTCCGCGGCACTTCAAAGCCGGAGAGGGAGCTACAATTGTGGTGGAATGGGCGGAACTGATCATTGTATTGCACACCTCTAAAAAAAACACTGCCTCTGATTTATCAATATAAAAAAGATCCTCTGAGAGGAGGAGGGCACTTTTGTGTGATGGCAACTTCACTTCTAGGGGTGAGTCTCAGGATTTTCTCTTGCTGGTTTAATTAGTTTCCTTTTATTGCCGATCGGAGGGGGTTAAAGTCGCCCCGGCCAGGCCACGGGCTATCAGTCTCTCTATTGAAAGCTTTTTTTTTTCTTTAAATACAAGTGAGTTTGGAGAAAAGAAAGGGGGAGAGGGGGGCCGAGCCACTTTTTTCAGCATAGGAAAAGGCTGGAGGGGCATTTAGCCGAGCCACCTCGCCGCGCCTGGCTGCTCCCTGCCCGGGAGACCTGCGCCCAGCCCACTTTCCAGGCGACGATCTCTGGGGTAAAGAGAGCGAGATTTTCCTCCTGGCCAAATTGCATATTCATCTCCTTACCCTTAAAAAAAAAAAAAAAAATCGCAGCCCGTCTTGTCTTGCAGGTACGTTGGACTCGTTTTTACTATTGCACATAGGCTTAAAAAAAGAAAGGGGGGGGGTAAAAAAAAAAGCAGGAAGAGCGAGTGAGCCTTACAATTTGATCTCTTTTGGCTTGGGAGAAACAACCCGGGATGGGTTTCTGGGGAACCGGAACAGGATTTTTCAAAGCTCTCTCTGGGTTACAGGGGAAGCACTCTTAAGAGCAATCCAAACGCTTTCGCCCCATGCTTCTCGGCAAAGGAAACTTTCTTCTTCCCCAATCTGGACTTTTTGCTTGTTTGCTTCGAAGTGTCTGGGGCCTTCTGTGCGCAAGAGTGTTGTTTTAGGTGAGAATACTTGTCAAACTCTTCTTTAGCGTGGCGCTTTGCTGCGGAGTCAGACGCCGGCAGCCCAACTTGTCCCCTCCCATAGAGTAGGAAGCCGCCAGGCGCCGGGGCTGTTGGGGGCGCCAGGTGAGTGGTGGCGAAGCCGCAGTGAGAGATGGGGTGCAGCGGGGCGTCGTGGAGGCTACTGCCGGACTAATGCGCGTCTCTTCCCTCCCTCCCCCGCCGGCCCTTTGCCCACCACCCCTCCCCCACCTCCTCTCCTTCCCGCAGGAAG
Source organism: Ctenomys sociabilis (assembly GCA_004027165.1). Taxonomy (NCBI): domain Eukaryota; kingdom Metazoa; phylum Chordata; class Mammalia; order Rodentia; family Ctenomyidae; genus Ctenomys; species Ctenomys sociabilis. Next base: position 28,990 of record PVKA01004393.1, read on the forward strand.
AACCGAGGTTGGGATCCACTCCTCTGGCCATGCTGGCTGCTACCTGTAATAAGATCGGCAGCCCCAGCCCGTCTCCCTCCTCCCTCTCGGACAGCTCTTCCTCTTTCGGGAAAGGCTTCCACCCCTGGAAACGCTCCTCGTCCTCCTCCTCCGGCAGCTGCAACGTCGTGGGCTCCAGCCTCTCCGGCTTCGGCGTGTCGGGGGCCTCCCGGAACGGCGGCTCCTCTTCAGCGGCGGCGGCAGCCGCAGCTGCGGCAGCTGCGGCGGCGGCCCTGGTGTCCGACTCGTTCAGCTGCGGCGGCTCCCCGGGCTCCAGCGCCTTCTCGCTCACTTCCAGCAGCGCGGCGGCCGCCGCCGCCGCCGCCGCTGCCGCCGCCTCCAGCGCGCCTTTTGCCAACGACTACTCTGTGTTCCCGGCCCCTGGCGTGTCGGGGGGCAGCGGCGGCGGCGGGGGCGGCGGCGGCGGCGGGTCCTCGGCGCACTCGCAGGACGGCTCGCACCAGCCGGTGTTCATCTCCAAGGTGCACACCTCGGTGGACGGGCTGCAGGGCATCTATCCCCGCGTGGGCATGGCGCACCCCTACGAGTCGTGGTTCAAGCCGTCGCACCCAGGCCTGGGGGCCGCGGGCGACGTGGGCTCGGCCGGCGCCTCCAGCTGGTGGGACGTGGGCGCAGGCTGGATCGACGTGCAGAACCCGAACGGCGCGGCGGCGCTGCCCAGCTCACTGCACCCGGCCGCCGGGGGGCTGCAGAGCTCGCTGCACTCCCCGCTCGGAGGCTACAACTCGGATTACTCGAGCCTCGGCCACTCGGCCTTCAGCAGCGGCGCCTCCTCGCACCTGCTCAGTCCTGCAGGGCAGCACCTCATGGACGGCTTCAAGCCCGTGCTGCCCGGCTCCTATCCGGACTCGGCCCCGTCTCCGCTGGCCGGCGCGGGCGGCGCCATGCTGAGCGCGGGCCCGTCGGCGCCGCTGGGGGGCTCCCCGCGCTCCTCCGCCCGCCGCTACTCGGGCCGGGCCACCTGCGACTGCCCCAACTGCCAGGAGGCGGAGCGGCTGGGCCCGGCGGGAGCTAGCCTGCGGCGCAAGGGCCTGCACAGCTGCCACATCCCGGGCTGCGGCAAGGTGTACGGCAAGACGTCGCACCTGAAGGCGCACCTGCGCTGGCACACGGGCGAGCGGCCCTTCGTGTGCAACTGGCTCTTCTGCGGCAAGCGCTTCACGCGCTCGGACGAGCTACAGCGGCACCTGCGGACCCACACCGGCGAGAAGCGCTTCGCCTGCCCGGTCTGCAATAAGCGCTTCATGCGCAGCGACCACCTCAGCAAGCACGTGAAGACCCACAGCGGCGGCGGCGGCGGCGGCTCGGCAGGCTCGGGCAGCGGCGGCAAGAAGGGTAGTGACACCGACAGCGAGCACAGTGCCGCGGGCAGCCCCGCTTGCCACTCCCCGGAGCTGCTGCCGCCCCCTGAGCCCAGCCACCGCAATGGCCTGGAGTGACGCGCGCTGCCTCCCGCCCGGGTGCGCCTGTCCTCGCTGTCCCGGCTTCAGCCTCTCCACGCATCCGCTCCCTCTCTCGATCGTTTTATTCTCTGTCTTTCTCTCCCCTTGACTTAACTCTGTAAGGGGGATGTGGACATGTAAGTAACACGCCTGGGTGTCCCGGGCCCTGGCTCCCCTCCTCCAGTCCCAGGTTGGCATAACTTTTAGAGGGCAACGGCTACTGGAGTTAGATCTGGACGAATCTAGGGCACCGGGGACCTCCGAGTCAGCAGGAGCCGCCTGGCTGCGCCCGCCTCAGCCTGAGCAGGGAGGAGGGTGACGTGGGAGACCGAGCAGGGCGTCCCCGACCCGACGGTGCCGCCACCTGGGTTTCAGAACCGCAGCTCTGGGCAAGCTCGGCCCGGGTGCGCCCTGCTGGACAGCAGCGCACCGCCGCACCCGCGCTGGCTGCCGGAGCTCTTTGGGTGCGGGTCTGGCCGCAGCTAGACGGCGGAGGGTTCGCAGAGTTCAGCCTTCCAACCTCAGCTCTGCCTGCTTTTTCTTTGTTCCCTGAGGTGGAACCCAAGCAAGTTTCAGCAAAGGGCGATCTTGGCGAGTCGTTGAAGCAGTTTTCATCTTTATATCATTTTTTAAAACTAAAATAACTAAGAGGAAAAAAGCGGCTTTCCACCTTCTAGGTAGTTTTTCCCCCATGCCAGTAAGCACGACTTTCTAAACTGTGCTAACATTGATCCCAAAGTTATTTTGATTGGAGTAACTTAACTTATGGGGTGGGGGCGGGGGTGAGGGTAGGTGTTTCTTTCTTATGCAAAAATACCCCCTTTCCGGTGAAACCAGATTAATTATCTTCTTGTTTGTCCTTTTCTACCTCGGTTTTCACCACTCCCAGGCATAATCTCCCAATCTTTTTTTGTTGTTAGTTCAGCGGTCAATTTGTATAGTTCCCTTTCCTGTAAATTCTTACAATTCACTTAAGATTATATGGTTAAACTTTTTTTTTGTGATCGAAACTTAAAAACAACTGAAGAAGCTATCGTTTACAACAAATGAAACAGTAGTTTAAACGCCAAAAGAGGGAAATTGTAAAAAACAAAACAACAACAACAAAAAAAAACCCCACACACACACACAAACAAACGAGAACTTTGTAAAATATATCTGAACCTAATGGTTTGTAAAACTGGAGAATCGTTCTAGATTAGCTACCAATTAAATATAACTCCACCAAGGTGAGGGTGTGAGGTGCAGTTGTCCAGGAGACGATTTTGTATAGTATTTTTCTTGTACATTACTTCCAGTAAATATTTGAAAATATATTGAAGTAAACTTGATTTTTTTTTTGTCACAGAAAATATTAAGAGTTATTGTTGCGGTTCTGATGAGCTGCAGGTTTTCTTGAACTCATTTCTGGAGGTGCAGAGCCAGAAACGCACTTTCGGGGCCTAGTTTTGCTCGAATATGAATTTAGATAGGTTTCAAACTGTAACTAAGACAATATTTGATAAATGTTGGATGACACTTAATTTAATGGAGCATGTACTTATTTGCATTTGCTGGCAGTTCAGGCATAGTTAAAGTGAAGAGTTCTCTTATATTTCATAATAACTGGGTCTGCCAAAACCCATGTATTAAATAAATTGTCCAAGTGAAACTCGACTAACTTTGGCCTTTGTGTATTTCCTGAAGTTAATATTGTTAACTGTTAATAAACACTCCCCACACCACATTTAACCGTTTGCAAATTCTGCAAACTAATTGCTCATTGTAATGTTGAAATAATTTGGATATTTCACATTGAAATGAAAAAAACCTTTCTCTGGAACATTTTAGACTTGCATTTTAAATGCATGAAATGTTATTGATTTATTTGTAATATTTTAAATGGTATTAATAAACTCAGATAAAAGACTAGGCCAGTTAATTTGTATTTTTTTTCCCCTTTTTAAACTATGGACATTTGCATTTTAATCTTCATTTTTAAATGTCTAATTTAAAGAAAATGTGACCTTGTTTTGTGATATTTAAATAACTGCCTTTAAGATATTACTTAGATGGAAAGATCTATTTGGCAAATCTGTTTTCTTTATTTACCAAGATAAAGATTATAGTATCTAAGAAATGTAATTAATTATTTACCAGTAGATTTAGCTCATAGCATCAGGATTTACTGACCTCTTAAAATTTGTACTAAGTCACCAAACAATTCAAAGAAATTTCCCCATTCTGCTTCCTTTGCAGTGTACAGGAGGCAGGTTGTTGGCTATTGATTGCATTTCGTATTTAAAAGGCCAAGCCTTCCATGGAAGATCAATACATCTAAAATCAAAACATGGGTTGGGGGATAACTTTTCTTGTTAGGAGGTGGAGGAGGTCAAGCTAACAAAAGCTTGTTTTTGGCATTCCATGTCCTAGCTAAAGATTATGTAGAGGTAAATATCAGTAGTAGATTCCTGTTGAAATGAGTTATCTGTTCTTTTAAAGCCTCTAAACAGCCACCAAAGAAAAGGAAGGTTAAACCTTAATCTATTTACTAGGCTATTGTTCAAAGGTGTCAATGATACCAATAAAAAATATTGTCTTGTTATGTCTAAGTGCATTTAAGCGATGGGTGTTCCTTGAGCCATACTTTTAAACATAAAATACTTTAAATGTTGATTGATGTTATTTCAAACTATTTCACTATTAGATTAATATTATTTTGAATCAAACTGAATAAAAAGTTAGTGTGTTCAGATTCTAACAAGTTTAGCTTCTTTCTTTCTGTTTGCCTTCTCTGAGTTCAGTTTTGGTATCTTAAACTGAAAATTTTTCATTGAAATTTGTGCAAAGTCATTACTATGAATTCTGGGGGAAAAACAAGGATTTTGGTTAGATATGTTTTGGATAATACAGATTGTGCCCAAGCAGCAGACAGCCTTAATCCTGTCTAGGCAGATATTTGAGGCCTCCAATCCATATGGTTTTAGACAAACAAGTTAGTGCTGATTTCTTGGTATACCATAGTTCTTAATAATGGTTATTCAAAATAAAATGGTCTCTTTCTGTCACTTTCTTCCTAGGAATAACATGCAGAACACAGTTTAAGTGTTGTTTCTTTTTTATTGAAAGTTGCAGTGCAGAGGGATTTGGAGAGAACGGTTCTGAAGGAGTTAAATGTAGTGGCAGGTAAGAGGGAAGCTGCTTGTTACATTTAAAATATTAGTTGCATCACATGCAGAATCAACGTTTTGGAAAATAGACTGTGACAAGAGGTGATGTCAGAAGATTTCTTTGCAGTGGTCAAAGGGGGACTAATTTGTTTTCTGTCCTATAGATGTACAAACTTTCACTTTCTTTGGTTCTTGTCGAACCCCTGGCTTTGCTTATTTGTTTGGATGGTTGTTGAGCAGTATGTTTAGTTTTCTGCAGGGTCTTCCTTTTGGGGATGAACATCCTCTTTGGGGACAACAGAGGATGAGTGCAAAACTGATTTTCCTTACTGCTTTGTCTGATAAAGCCCTTACCAATGGCTGGAAGCTCTCTCAGATGAACCCATAGTCTGGATCTCACTTTGAACCAAAGGACAAGCTTCCAGTTTTCCAGATCAAGGTAGAGTCAAACTAGTTGTTGACCCAGAGGTCAGGCCAGCATGTCCAAGCCCATCCTCCAGAGACTGGAGCAGGCTGCCTCGCTCAATCCAAGCATTTTATTTCCTCTCTCATCTCTTTTCCAAAGTTGAGTATTTCTCCCCTGTCTTCCACTGTTTTTGTTTTTTTCCTGGCTCCTTCCTGATCTTTGTTTTTGGAAACTTGTACGCTTAGGAACACATACGGTAAGGCTGAACTACAATTAATATATATATAAACATATATATATATATATATATATATATATATATTTTTTTTTTTTTGCTAGAGATTTAATTTAAACAAATGTGATGTACTCTCCTGATACTGAAAAAAGTTCCTGGGTGGGTTTGCCCCTTTTCCACTCTCCTTTTACCCTAGTGTTGGCATAACTTGTCAGCTGAGTTTCCCTTGGGTAGAGAATGTTAAAATTAAAGACAAGACAGTGATAAGACTGGTCTCCTGAGTGGGCAGATTGATAGTTCCACCATTAACATTTTCATCTTCCCCGTGGATCTTCTGGTGAGATTATTGAATGGAATGTTTTGGAAGGCCTGTGAAGGAATTTATTTAAGATAAATATATTTATTATAAAGGATTAACTAAAGGACAGATGATCTTTTTGGCTGGTAAATGAAGGCAGAAATCTACAGGGAAGTAAAGTATAGGTTTGATTATTCTCAGGTGCCTAATATATATATACATACATATATATATATGTATGTATATATATATTATATAGATATAGAGATAAATATAGTAAAAGAACGCCTACATTTTATTCAGTTTTTCAAATAGTCATGAAGTGTGGATTTGATTCAGTTTATTTTGAATAAACTGGTTTAAATTTTCCTAATTTTTGCTGCTTCTGTCCAGTTATCATTTCTTTACTAAAATAACCGGAAGCATTACATGTGTGTGTTGTACCTTATTCTTTCATTCCTTCCTTCCTTCTTTGCTTCCTTTCCTCCTTCCTTTCTTCCCTCCATAGTACACCTGATTAATTCCAGCACTATAGTTCAAGAAATGCTATTATGTCAGGAATATAAAGAGTAATGTCATTTAAAGTTAAGGTTTTTCTTTTCAGTGGCATTTTATTTTGAAGACTTTGCCCAGTCTTGCTATTATTTAAAAACAAAATGCAGAACTCGTTTGGGCCTTTTTATTTCCTACTTCCGGATTGAAGGAAAGAGGGTAATTTCTTGCAGCCCGGCCCGGGTTTGGGCATGGTTGTGTCAGGGGCGCGTGCCTGGGGCCCCTCTTCGTGTTCGCCGCCCTCCCGACTGCAGAAGGGTGGCTTTGCTGCGCCAGGGGGAGGGGAATCCATTTTCTTAGTCCCTGGGCGCGTGTTTAATTTAATTTTCGGTGGAATTTCTTTGGGGCGCGGAATCAGCCTTCTGCATGCGCTTGGGTGCCTGAGGACAGTCGGGACCACAAGAGAGCAGTGGGGACAGCGAGGAGCATTGGGGACCCCAAGCCGGAGTCCTTCGCGGTCCCCCGCCCCGCTGTTTATTGTTCCAAAGCCACTTCAAGTTCATCGCCTGGGTTTCCAGTTGGAAGTCCGTTCGTCCACTTGGCCCTGGGGCAGGAACTTCTGGCCGCGCGGGCGGGCCGGGTCGCCCGCCCCACGTCTCCGTCGCCCGCTGTCCTTGCAGCTGAGGTCCGGGCGGGCCGGGGCCCGGGAGGCTTCCAGCCGGCATCCGCGCCTTCGGCCCCGAAGTGCCCGCTGCTCTCAGGGAGGCGCACGGCCGGGGGAACGGGCCCGGGGCGGCGGGCGCTCGGCAGGTCCCCTGGCTGCGGTCCCCTCGGCTGCGGGCCCCGCCGCGCCGGCCACACAAAGGCCCGCGGCCGCCTCCGCCGCTGCGCGGACAGCGAGCGCCACCCTGTGCCCCGCGCCCGCTCTGCAGACGCCGCCCGCGTCTCCCGGCCTCTGACCTTGGGCAGGCCCGGCTCGGGGGGTGCGAGACCGGCCGGGAGCCCGCTCGCCTTCCGCTCCCCGCAGCGTCGGCCCGCCCGCCCCGCGGGGCCTCCGGGGCGGCCGGGTCCTCCTTCGAACTTGCTGGGCTTTCTCCTTGGCTTTGCCCTCGACCTGCTGCCCCGCTCACCGCGTGCCCCTTTCCCCCCGTCTGCCCCGCCTGCGTCTTGTCGCCCTGGGCGTGCAGGACAGCGTCCTCCGTAGGCGGGAAGTTTTGTTCTTGCGGGTCTGCCAGATTCGCACCTTTCCCCACATTGCTAGCGTTAAGAGAGCAAAATCGAGTCTGTCTGTAAAAACATCTTGCTCCTTCAAAAGGCGGGAGTCCTAACGCAGTTTAGTCACCCCTGTGACTACCTAGAGGAAACGTGGGTAGGCAGCTCTAGAGTCACTGTACCTGTTGAACAGAAAGAAACTTTTCTTTAGTGCGTTGTACTCAGCACCCAACAACCTCTCGTGGCCTTCCTCCCCCTTTGGCCTTTGCTGTGGAGCTGGGTATTGGTGGGTATGTTGGTGGCATCTGAAAGGACTCTCTTGGAGAGTACCTGCGATACCCCAGGTTGTCCGAGAAAAGGAGCTGGTTTGCTTTTGGCGCTTTCAGGCACCTCGGATGGGTGTGCACGCAGCGTCTATATGCGTTTAAGGCATCCTGAGAGCACTCTGCACACTTTCAGGGCGTTCTCAGGGATGCACATCTGGGCGTGACAGGACGCTGGCCACATCTGTCCTTTGCTTAAATCCACTGTCCCACTGACCCCGGTACCCAGAGGGGGTAAAGAAAGGGAGGTTTCTCTGGTCTCCCGCGCAAAGCCCCTGCAGCCGCCGGTAGGTGCAATCTGGCAAGCAGGAGCTCCAGGATACAATTGACACGTCCGCCTCCGGAGCTGCCACCACCCTCCTCCCTCAAACCAGCTGGTGATGCGAGCCCCTACTCCACCCCCTCGCTCCGGGGTCCGGAAAGCCGGGCAGCGCTGGAATGCCGCGTCCTCTCACCCTATTGTGCCTAGGTGTTGCAAACCACCGGAGGACGGAGCTTCGCGCTTTGATCTCATGTCCCAGTCATTCTTTAGCACAGAGGGGTGAGTTTAAATTAAATTTCTTTCTCTTCTGATAAGTTCTAATGGGCCTCAGAAGGTGAATAATTATGCAGTAACATTTCATGGGTTGTTGGAGTGGGAATTCCCACTGCGCTGTCACCAGGCACAGAATTTCTCTCGTATGCTCCACGCTAAATGAAGCTTTGCAGCTACAAGTGTCTTTCAAATCTCTGTAGCTGATCTGGTGTTTCCTCATTTTCACCTTTCTTGCCCTGGCAAAGGGCACCGTCTTATTATTATTATTATTAAAATTCTATGAGTGGCTTAAAAATACTTCATAATCATTACTAAAATATCTCGTTTTTGAAGGGTGAGAACAACTTTGTTTTCTCGATACAGTCAAGACAAATACACCCTCATGAAAGCTGGGGGGGGGTGTCACATTTTCTCAGGAAAGAAAAGCTTCTGAGTACCTGCACGTTGGGCTTACTAGCTCTTCTGACTTCTTTTAGTGAGTTGGTCCCCTGGCTGCTGTCCCCTCGGCTGAATCCTGAGATGAAAGGTCAGGATGTGGTGCCGCTGGCGTCTTAAAATTTGATCACTGGTATTGTTGATCCACCTAGTTTCAGAAGCCCCGCAGTTCACAAATGGATTTTCCTGGGAAGGTTGAAAGGAAAAACGTCTTCGCTGCTTTGTGCAAAGTAGACAGCTACTTAGTAGTGGAAAGTGTGGACTGACTTCTTTAAGATTTGAATTGATATTTAATTTTCTCCCAAGCTAGATAGGAATCGGCAGCAGCAACTTGGATATTGTAAGTGGGTCACTGCATTTTGATATGCAAAAGGAAGTTAGATTCTTACCTAAGTCAAAGAACTTAAAATTTGTAATTTAGAAGCACAATGGAACTCTTTATTGCTTTGTTTTTTAAATAAAATTCTCTATTCTCTATTCATACCAGTGCTTCATTGCATACCATTTTCCTTGTTTACTTTTCTTCCCTTTAAATTTCTTCTCTTGAAAGAATTGAGCTCCCACAAGCTTTAAGATGTCTAAATCAACACAGAAACTGGAGCCTGCTTATCAAGTTTTCACTCCTCTCTTGGCAACTAATTTGAAAAGCCCCAAACAATGAGTTGATTTACATTATGCTCATTTCACCCAGAATTCTGCATCAATGTTGAAAGACCCTTAATAATTCACCTTGGGTTATCTTTAGGTCTCTGGGGGGAACCAACCCCTCCAGCTTTAAGTTTTCTAGCCATTCCATTTTAAGTGCTGAAACAGAAGAAAGAAAGTAGATGGTTTTCTTTCTTCTCCTGGAGTTCAAGTGATTGTCTAGTTCAACTGAAAATAAAGGATTTGTACTGCCCAATTTTGCACACAATTTAATGCCCCTAATTATGCGGGCACCCTGTCATCAGGTTTCGCATCATTTCAGGAAGTTTTGTGCTCCTTCTTATATACGAAGCCATGCCTCAGTTCTCCCTTACATACCTGTCCCTTATTTTAACCTTCCTCCCCCCCCCCCCCCAGGCAGGTTCTTTCACCTTTCAATTTGGCAGACAATGGCCTTTCTAAGGGTGGGGGAGTGGCAGGTGAAAATGTATTTAAATGTTAAGTTTCACTTAGTGAGGCTTTTAAAAATACTACATGTATACCTAGATCTAGATCTAGATCTATTTTAAACAGAATTTGTCTAATAACATGACAAATTTATTAGGGGAAAATAATTTTTCTATAACATTAAATTATACTTTTTGTCAAACTTCAAGCAAATGATGTTTATGTAGGTGACACTTCTTTGGTTACCTTTGTACTTTGAGGCAAATTAAGTTCTACTTTGGTTAAAACCGCTGTGGTTTAACTGAGGTACCTTGTACTCATTAGGTTGCCGGTATTGACATATTTTAGTAAATATCACAATTTAATATCGAAATGGTAACTAAGAGAAAGTAAAACAACCTTTGTAAATATTTTGGTAACACAAGGTTGCATACTTCTTAGTTACATACACTTTGTAGAAAGCATATAGTGTGACTTACTTAGTATATAATTATTAAATGAAGTACATTGGTTAGTGACATACTGTGTTTTAAAATATGTATCCTGGAAAAACCAGATTTAGTGATGTTTTCCATTCTCAAAATTATACCTGTTTGTTTTGCAGAGAAAATACTAGTTTTACAAAAGGGATATAATAGATCCCAGGTGTAGTTTAGAACTATGTTTATTATTTTATACTCCCAAAGCACTGGTATTAAAAACAATTTCCTTTCAAGGTGAGTTTTTTAAATTTTGGAATCTTTAGTTGATAAAAAAAAAAAAAGTGTAAAATTAGTTTGTAGAATTCCTGTGATTTTTTTTCTCTGTTAACATTTTATTTATGATGGAATATTTGTTAAGTCTAAGCAATCAATATTGGTATAGTTTTAAAAAATTTAAATACAATAAGCGAAAAATACTGAGTTTCCCCATTAGTCAGTTGTAGGATGTATTTAAGACAAAGGTTGACCTCCTCTAGGTCAGCTTCCTATAATCACCTGGCCTATGGACCAAACTAGTAGGTAGTGGTTCTATTAATATATGGTTTCTTTGAATGACGACATTTTGTTTTTCTAAAAACATAATCTAGAAAAACATATCTAGTTCAGTTTTCTACTTGTATTTTATGTATGGAAGCATCATATCAAATTTTGGGAAGAAATGTAGTTAATATTTTATCAAGTTATCAAAATATATTTTTTAGCAATATGGTTTGTGGCCTGTGTGTACCTTTAGTCTTATAATTTAAGATGACTACTCTTATTATTTTACTATTGTAGTAAGTATAAAATGCAAATAATCTAATGATTTCATTTACTTCTTCCCATATTGTTTAATTTAAATTTTAGGATTTTTTTTTTCCTAAGGGACTGAGTTTGTCAGAGTATAGAAAGCTTCAAAAAACTAATAGTTGGGGCTGGGAAGATGGCTCAGTGGAATAAGTGCTGCAAGGGTCTGAGTTCAATCCCTGGTTCTGCCAAAAAAAAAAAAACAAACCAAAAAACATAATAGTTGAATCTTTCCTTTTTCTTTTTTCCTCAGCAAAAATTAATGTATCTTTTATATGCCATGGAGTAATAAGTGTGCATATGTTTTGTCTTGTTTAAATAAGATTATAGGGAGTTTCAACGGAAAGGATTTTTTAAAAACTTATAGTTTCAGTATACTTACATGAAGATAAAATGCAAGATACCCATTTTATCTTCAACTTTAAAAAAAAATGTATTTGGTATGGGGTCTCACTACACAGCTTGAACTCCTAGTGATCCTCCTGTTTTCAGCCTCACTCCTGCTGGGATTACAGTCCTGTGCCACCATACCCCCGTCTTTCTTGGTGGCTGTCTTAGCATGGCTAGGGTGGTGCTGGCTCTGGCTTGGCCTGAGGTGTCTGGGACTGAACCCCAGTCCCTGCGCTTGCCTAAGCAGGCACTTAGTCCATGAGCTAACTCTCTGGCCCTTCAGTGTTATTTTATTTCTCTTTACAGTGCTGGAAATTGGACCGAGGGCTACTAGCATGCTAGGCAGGCACTCTATCGTGAAGTGCACTTCCCTCTGCTAGATTTGGAGTTTAGATAAGTGAAATTCTTTTTAAAGTGTAAGTATGTCTTGTGCCATTAATTTGTTAGGTTTTGAAATCCAAATTTAAATGAATGTCCAGATACTTTTTTTTTTTTTTTTGCTGCTGCCCTTTTTTGTGTGTGTGCGTTTGTGCTACCGGGGATTGAACTCAGGCCATTGTGCTTGCCAGGCAAGCACCTATTCTACTGAACTATCTTCCCAGCCCCTATTGCCCTTTTATAAAAATAAATTTTATGTATTGATACAGTCTGCCTAAAAACAAAGTAGAGCCCATTCCTGAAAATGCTGACAGTAGCATCCTGTAGTAATTTAGAAGGGGAGTACAAGGCAGAAAGAAGCTAAGGTCTCCTCATTACCTAGAGAGTGAACATGTAAAATTTGTTTTCCTGTTTGTGTTTCCTGTTTGTTTGCTTCTTCTTTCCCGGGTCATTTTCCTCATTGTGGGCAGTCCTGCCTCCTTAGAGTTCTAGGAACGCTCCACCTCACTAAGAAGCTTCACCGACCTTGCTTCCCGGAAAGTAGTGTTCTGCTGGTTCGTGGCCAGAGCTTTTACGCTGCTTTCAGATATGGCATTTATGCTGGAAAAAAAGAAAGGTCTTACAAAAGTCTAATTTTTCTTTTCTTTTTTCTTTTTGGTACCAAGAATCAAACTCAGGATCTTGTGCTTGCCGGGCAAGCTCTGTGCCACTGAGCTCTCTACCTGGCCCAGACAGTCTGATTTCTGATCATCAGAGGCACGCAGCAGTGCCGCAGCGCTGAAGGCCTGCTTCTGTGCATCTCTTCTTCCGTACCTTATACTCATGCACTGGCTGAATCGCTCTCACTTAAATGGCACAAATGCCAACTCCTTTAGAAACTGACCTGACGGTGACACTCACTAGAAGACCAAATTGCATGTGGTCTCCCACAGATTGTCCATCTTGACTCCTCCCTTTATTTTCTTTAGATTTGCAAAAATTAATTAGATGTCACCTGTACTTTTGTTTTTCAGTGCTGGGAATGGAACCCAGGGCCCTGAACACAGTAGACAAGTTAGTCAAGGAGCTGTGACAGGGATACAATATGCCAAATTCATTTGCTACGCATTCCAGGAATCATGACAGAGTAATCAAAAGTTAAGTTCCTGGCAAGGGCAATGAGCTGCACCCCTAACCCTGCATGAGTAAGGTTTTTTTTCCTCCTTTTTTGGTACTGAGGATTGAACTCAGGACCTTGTACTTGTCAGGAAAGCACTTATGCCGCAGAGCTATCTCCCTGGCCCTTGGATTCATAAGTTTTTTTTTTTTTTTTTTTTTTTTTTTAAGTTCTGTGCACCAAGAGGATTCTTTTCCTTTCCATGAAAATACTACTGTGAGAACTGAGGTGTCACCCACTTATTTATGCTGTTTTCTCAAAAGGCATCCGTTGTATTGATGTAGTACTTGCTTTCTGGTGGTTCATTTAGGCTAGTCATTTAATTTTTCTAATTGTTTCCTGCCTCTAATAATTACTATTTGTTATCATCTTTAGAAAGAATGAATACAGTTCTACATAGCTTCTATTCAATACTGGCCAGGAAGGGGAGAAGGGAAAAGGACGACCCTGACATCTAATGTGTCTCTGTCTTGTCTTCACATAGTTCATATGCAGTAAATAAGTCAGATAAATCAGAGACAGGCAAATTTTTACCCATGAACTGGGAATGTATCTAGAACTGAGGCTTCAAAAAGAGCCACCCCTTAGATGCTTCTTTTACCAGTAGATATAGTGATTACTCTGAGAGATCAGAATAAATGAAAGGTGGGCAATTTAGAAAAAACTAACTTTTGAAACTGACACACTGTGGCACTCACTAGAAAACCAGATTGCATGTGGTCTCCCACAAATTGTCCATCCTTACTCCTCCCTTTATTTTATTTTTATTTTTTTTGTCTTTTTTGAGCCAGGGTCTCACTGTGCAGTTCAGACTGGCCTTAAGCTCACTTTGTAGCTCAGGCTGGTCTCGAATTCATAACAATCCTCCTGTCTCAGCCTCCCGAGTGCTGGGATTACAGGCCTGTGCCACCATGCCCGGCTCTCCCTTTATTTTATTTAGGTTTGCAAAAACCAATTAGATATCATTTGTACTTTTGTTTTTTCAGCGCTAGGGGTGGAACCCAGGGCCCTGCACATGGTAGACCAGCTAGGCAAGTGCCCTATCAATGAGCTGCACCCCTAACCCTGCATGAGTAAAGTTTTTTCCTTTTTTTTGGAATTGAGGATTGAACTCAGGACCTTGTACTTGCCAGGAAAACGCTTATGCTGCTGAGCTATCTTCCTGGCCCTTGGATTCATAAGTATTTTTTTTTTTTTTGGAGGTAGCTGGTATTGAACTCAGGACCCTTTGCTTGCCAGGCAAGTGCTTATGCCACTGAGCTATCTCCCCAGCACCAATAAGTATTTTTTAAAAATATAATTACTTTCAAGAATTGTAAGGGAGGCATTCATATACAAATACAGATTTTTTTCTGATGATATTGCTACCTCTATTCTAATTCAAAGACTTAACACTTCAATAAAAGCTTGGTTATTTATTTTAGTTAGTACTGGGGATCAAACCCAGTGCTTCATGCACTTTAAAGAAATGTTCTACAACTGTACTATATCCCAGATCTCAGTAGAACTTAAACTTCATTTTTTTTTTTTTCAAGACAACTAAAAAACACAAGAAATTGTCACGAGTTGACTAGAGATGTGTGCTTGCCTAGCACAGGTGAGGCCCCAGGTTCGGGTACATTGTACCCCATGCCTCAAGAAAGGAAATTGTGGGGAAGTATAGAAGGCAAATTAGCTTCATCTCACTTGTCAGAGGCAGTTGTGACTTTGTTTATAATCTTTTTTTCTATGTGATAGCTTTCTAACATACACACAGGAGTGTTATCTACTTCTCCCTATTAATACTAAAATGTATTTCTCTTAAAAGTTCTCTGCAATCATAATCTTAAGTAGCTAAAAGTACTGTATGGAATGGATACACAAGAATTTTACCTATTTCTCTAATATTGGACATTTATTTATTTTTTTGTTTGTTTTGATTTTTTGCCTGAATGCTCAGTATTACATACTGCGCTGAAGTTTTTGTAATTCTAATTTCTTATTAGTTCCTTAAGATACTAAAAGAGCAGTAGTTCCTGAGGGAAGAAGATATTCTAAAGGTCTTAAACAGAGAGATGAGCTGATTACTCTTTGAGAAGGCTATAGCAGCTCATGCAACCACAAACTGAGAGAAAAATCAGCCTTAACTTTCACCATTCTTGAATTCTTAACTTTTTTTTCTTTGGATAAGAATTTGACTACTGATACAAGAAGCAAGTTTTAGATTCCTAGTTTTTTTTTTCCTCATATGCTTGTTTGTCATTTTAATGCCCTTTTTCAGGCGTTGGCTCTCCACAGTTCTGCTCCTGTAGGCTTGAGTGTGCCAGAGGATCTGTGCAGGCTGGTGACCTCTGCCCCAAGCACACTGGGGCTCTTAGTTGGAAACAGAAAGTGTTTCTCTCACCCAGCCCAGATTTACTATGTTTAATGGATAGAATATAATCTTAGTTATGGTATTGCTTCACACAAGAAATTTGGGAAGACAGCCCATTGTATTGCCCGAGGAAGAGTGGGTGTTATGCCATCACCTGGAATTAAGTACCTAGTGCTGAACGAATCTGAGACTCAAACTGTATGAAGTATCTCTTTCTGTGGCAGACTCTGAAAAAGCAGTAATTAATTGAAAAAATTTGATGAGTCTGTAGAATGCCAATTAATAAGTTAAAAGACTTTTGTTGTGCTATAGCTTTAGCTGGATGTTTTGGCCTTTGGTTACATAAAGCTACAAAACTGACCTTCCAAGAGAATTCATTTATTCCTTGCTACATAGGTAATGAATCTGATTTCAGTCAGCTGGTAGGAAGGGCTGGCCAGATAGCTCAGTGGATTAAAGCACCTGCTTAGGCAGAGTGCAGCAGCTGGGGCTCAATCCCTGTTGTGCCATGCTGGCTCTGCCCCTGGGACACACTGAAATGGTGGTTGAGTCGGGCATAGTGGTGCACGCTTATGATCCCAGCACTTGGAAGGCTGACAACAGGAGAATCACTATGAGTCTGGTCTACATAGTGAGACCCTGTAGACCCTGTACTAAATACATTAAAAAAAAAAAAATCAGCTGGCAGAGCTGAACAAAAAGATCTGTTTAAAAATTCTGATGTTCCGTTGTCACTGCACAGAGTCCAAGAGTGGAAATTGGGTCTCTTTCATTATTAATTCGAAGTCTTTTAGGTTTGCTCAAGTCTACTTCTTCATTAATTCCCCCTGGGCCAGGGAGATAGCTTTCTTATGTAAAACTATGAGAAGAACTTATTTTTTAGTCAGCATGAAGTGCTATAATATCAAAGTGATAGGGCCAGGGAGATGGCTCAGTAGAATAAGCACTTCCCAGGCAAACACAAGGGTCTGAGTTCAATGCTCGGTTCCACCAAAAAAAAAACAAACAAACCGAAAGTGACATAATAACTAATAAAAGTCTTAACCCTTTGCTGTTGGGGAAAAGGGAGGTGAAAAAGGTGATGAGGCAACTGGAAGGGTTTCTCCAGCAACCTTAGCTGTAGTAGGGACACATGTAACCTATGCTGAGATTTTAATTGACTTGCAATGGATTCAACAGCTACTGAAGCCTGCTTATGATCAGCACTTTATTTGGGTTGCTAAAAACAAGTCTTCTTTTTTCTCCATCTTCCCTGTCTTGCCCCCCTAAAAAATAAGTCTTGAGCATGGTCATGAATCACAGTCAGAATTTGAAAACCTACTTATAATTGTAAAACAAAAGTAAAACATTTCTTATGTTCTTCTTTTAGGAAAAAGGTCCTTTTTTTTTTTTTTCTTTCTTGTCTTTTTGAAACAGGATCTCACTATGCAGTTCAGGTTGGCCTTAAGCTCACTTTGTAGCCCAGGCTGGTCTCGAACTCACAACAATCCTCCTGCCTCAGCCTCCCAAGTGCTGGGATTACAGACCTGCGCCACCACGCCCGGCTTCCTTTTTTGTGTGTGTGCAGGGTCACACTGAGCAGCTCAGACTAGTAGTGATCCTTGTGTTTTCAGCCTTCCTAGTGCTGGGATTACAGGTGTGCACTACCACATTTAGACTATGCATCACCGGCTCAGTGCTCCCTGGGGGTCAGGGCTGGTGTGACTCATGGGGACCGAATCCCGGTCTCTACCTGGCTCGCCCAAAAAGCCATTGTTTGAAGAGACTAAAAAAAATTTCTTGATCGTCCTTATGACTCTTAAAATTATTTTAAAATGTAGGTATTACAAATTGTAATTTAAAAATGTTTAAAGTATGTGAAATATTTTATTTTATTATTAATATGTTTTATTCATGTATCAGGTACAGGGTCTCACTCCACAGCTCAACTCATATTAATCCTCCTGTTTTCAGCCTCCCCAGTGCTGGGATTACCGGCATGCAGCCCTGCACTTGCATTAGATCCCCTCTCTGGCTCAGGGAGCCCCCCGGGTGGGGCGGCACAGCATGTGGGATAGGCGCTCAGTCCACTGAGCAATCTCACTGGCTCTAAAGTGTGTTAAAATCATTTCAAATTTGGTCTCTGAGAGGACATACATTTGCCCAGAATTAAGTGATATTTTTGGCTAAACTACTATAAGAGGACATAGATTGGTTTGTGCTTACAATATTACTTAATTATAAAGTAAATTTAAATATCCTATTGTATATAGCCAACTAAAAAGGCTCATTGATGGTTCTAAGAAGACTTTTAGAACAGTGACAACAGTTCTTTCTTATTTTAATGACACAGGAAATTCAGAACACACTGAAAAGAGATTGAAAAATGGAAACAAAAGCCTATGTCTTTTAAAAACTGTTGTAAGAGAGAAAAAAGTTAACACTTGATGGACTTCAGTAGCTGTTCAATCTAAATATGTTTTATTAATATACTCTATATGAAAGGTGAATAATTTTGGAGTTGAACTTTTTGTAGTCTACAATATTGCTTCTCATCTGTTTTTCTTTGATTTTTATTTTTTGTTTTTAATTCCTTTGAGAGGACCAGGGAGATAGCTCAGTGGCATAAGCACCTGCCAGGCAAGTGCAAGGTTCTGAGTTTGGTCCCTGGTGCCCCCCAAAATAACAATTACTTAAAAAAAATTAATTAATTTAATCCATTTGAAACCATACATATAGTGGACTTTCTTAAGAAAGTGCTCCCCACTCTACTTCTCTGGTGCCTATCAGGGGACTGCAGAGTTAGAGACAGAGCTAGCGGTGAGCTGTTAGGTCCTTAATTTATATGTCCCACCGAAATGCGACACATCTTAAAAGAATTTACTGGAGTAAATCAAAGAAAGTATCTCCTCCCTTGAGCTTTATAGTCTACCTAGATAAAATTAACACAGAGATAGACAAGGATTACCCTTGGTGTGATAGACTGTTTTTTGTGTGTGCAGAATCCAATTTTAATGGAAGGTGTAGCTTAAAATATAATAGACATCACAAAAGAAAAACCATGGGGTGCTGTAGTTGCCATTTTGAAGTGTAAGATTAAGAGTTTGTATTGTTTGGCTGGAGAGATAGCTCAGCGGCAACTGCACTTGCCTGGCAGGCACAAGGACTTGAGTTTGATCCCTGGTACCACACACACACAAAAGGAGTTTGCATTGCTTGTGTTTCTCTGGCTGGTTCTCTGCAGGCTGGGCTTGTGATATAATTTATCAAATACTTTAATCTTGTTTAGGCTGATGCCATATGGATTTCCGCCATAAATGGGAATACTTGTATACAGAATTTTATAATCCATCCTTAAACACCCCAATGTTAAAAGCATTAAGTGACCTGAGGCAAGAACCGATGTTAGGACAGTCATTCCTGAGCGTGAACAGGAGCCTCAGTAGGGCAAACCCTATGCATGGGTACCTCTGTCTTCGCCGATACGTCACCCCATGAACGAGCTTGTACTTTCCTTTTTCTTTTCAGTTACGATTGTAAACTTACCTCAGATTTTGCATGATACTACTAGCGACATCCTTTTGGTCTTAACCAAAGCAAAGAATGAGGGATCAGCAAGGGGCTGCAGAGGGAGCAAAGGCTGTGATCAACATTCTGAAAATAAAGACAGTAGGGAGGATTCAGCAGCCGAAGACAACCTGTCCTGACACCAGCCTCTGTCCCTGTGCTCGGGGGCGTGATGAGATAAGGAGACCGGAGAGTTAAAATGGAAATGGTGCTATTCCTGCATTTTCAGCTCCTCCAAATTACAATTGGATTGTGCAGAAAATTTTTTTCAGAGTGTGAGTGGTCAGGAGCTGGGGAGATACCTCCGCAGTCTAAGCACCTGCCTGACAAGTACAAGGACCAAGGTTCGAGCCCCACTACCATGTGCCAAGCTGGCCCTGAAACCAGATGGTGTGGTGGCACATGCCTGTAATCCCAGTGCTAGGGAGGCTGAGCCAGGAGGGTCACTTCAGTCCAGCCTGTGTAGCAAGACTCTGTACCAAATATATAAATAAATAAATTTTTAAAAAGTGTGAATGGACAGAAAAATAGCACTTTTTAAAAATGTTTTCCCCCCAAAATAAACAAACAAACAAATAAATAAATAAAAAATGTTACCCAAAGGGGAACCATGTTTGTTTTTTCTTTCTTTCTTTTTTTCTTTCTTTCTTTCTTTCTTTCTTTCTTTCTTTCTTTCTTTCTTTCTTTCTTTCTTTCTTTTTTTTTTTTTTTTTGCAGTATTTGGGCAAGGCAGCAAGTATGTACCTCTCCATTCCCAGTTCCCTCTTGCAGGGAAAATGGCTTAGCTGAAGGTGAGCTGTGGAGTCCAGTCTGGATTGAGCCTTCCTTCTGTTTCTTCCTTGGTGTTTCATCCTGTCAATGCTGCTTCATTGCTCAGTGCCTCCCTTTCCCAGTTTGGAAAAATATGAAAAACACAAAATTCTGACAAGGTTTAATCATTTATTGAATCTGATAGGTGAGAATTCAAGAAATGTGAATTTATATTTAGCAGTTCTAGTTTATTTTATATTACTGTTATTGTTTTTTGGCGAACTGGGGATTGAACTCAGGCCCTTGCACTTGCCAGGCAAGTGATTATTCTACTGAGCTATCTCCCTGGCCCCTATAGTTTGATCTTATTACTACTCTGAACTAGAAACATTCCTTTTTTTTTTGGTCTTTTTGAGACAGGTTCTCACTATGCAGTTCAGGCTGGCCTTAAGCTCACTTTGTAGCTCAGGCTGGCTCTAACTCACAATTCTCCTGCCTCAGCCTCCCAAGTGCTGGGATTATAGGCATGTGCCACCATGCCCGGTGAAATATTCCATTTTTATAATCCTGTCTACATTTCTTACTACTCACATGGATTTTCCAGAGTTGTCAGTCGGAAAGCACTTGCTGTCTCTTGGGTACTTTGGTGGTTCTGATCCTCCCTCGGGAGTCTGGCTGACCTTCCTCTCAGTCCCCAGGCCCCGCCCCTTATTCTCCTTTGGCCTCCTGTTGGCCTCTGTCCCATTCTCTGAGATCCTCTAGGCTTTTCTTTTTGGCTCATTTGCCATTCATGAATCCATCTCTGAGTATTTGTCTTTGGGAACTGAGGG